>JASDQU011507714.1:6429-17255 GCA_032191745.1 Picea mariana
GCCTAATACTATGTTGAAAAATATATTATCTTGGCTCCACTCCATACTTTGTTTCTTGCAAGTTTTATAAACCATGACAAAGTTTAGTTATAGTTATAAGTTTAAATGTTTCTTGTTTCAATATTTATAAAATAGGGGATGAAAAACAACATAGATACTTAAAAATTGTTCAATTAACCCTTGATACTCCAATATATACTCATAACCTTTACGAATTATAGTGTCAATAATGTGTTTTTATGGCTCTTATTTTTACATGAATACCTTGTATAAAACATCCATGTACAATTGTTAATTGATTAACATATAAAAATCAAAACAAATATGAAATGCTAACTAAGGAAAAGGAAAGTAGCACTCAGAAATTTTGTGAACTATCATTTTATACCATGTTGTCCTATACTATGTGATGAATGGACCCATTGTTTTCCTATCCTATAACAAAAAAATAATTTAAAAGTATTATTTCATTCAACAAAATCAATTCATTACACATCAAAAAAATTAATGATTACATACTTTTGATGCATGTTGTTGTTGGGATAAATCTTCCTATGATTCAATTATTATTAACTATTTTTCCATCATCTTGTACACTTTTTTGGACATCTCTATATACATATTTATAATATCATCTTGTATGTTGTCTCTAAAGTTTATTAATATTTCAATAAAAAAAAATTGATTAATATTTCTATGACGTAAATATAGAAGCAATATTAGTTTTGTAATTGTTTGGACTAGATTATTATAGAAAAAATGTTTTGAAATAAAAACTTATACATTATTCTTTATGTTTATTGTATGATTTTTCTATTGCAAGTCTCATAGGTCTCATTTCTTATTTATTCACAAAAACTTGTTTTGGTTTTAACATAACCTAGTTCTTGGATTCATTGGATTGATTTTTGTAGTATAAGTGGAAAGAACATCTATATGTTATTTCCACTATATCCCTAAAAATATTATAAAATGTTTCCCCTATAATTAACTTCCAACAACACTCCAAATGAGTCGAGGACCAATTCATCATCATTTACATCAATCATATTTTTTCTCTTCTTAGGAGCACCTAATGATTCCTTGTTTGTGTTCCCTATGCATCATTCAATACATTTATGAGATGAGATGTTTGAAACATGTTATCTATTATTTTTATGAAGTAAAATATTAGTAAAAATTTAAAGAAAGATTTTATGTTGATCAATTTTTTATCCACCTTCCACTATTTGCAATATTTTGATAAAACTTTAACATCTTTTCCCACTTAGATTATGAACAATATTCTTGGTATTTTTCATTTTTTTACTTATATGCATGACACATGCTAATTAATACATATCAGTCCAACCCAAATTTTATAATTTAAAATATATTACTAATATATTAAAAATTCAAGTAAATTTCCTTGTTCTCTTCTCGGGAAGTGCTTCCTTTGAACTTGTTATAGTAAGTTATTTTTTCCCTTGATCTTCTATAAACAAAAGACCCACATAAAAAAATATGGGCTCTTGCATGAAGTTGATGGTTTAAAAAGTGGAAATGGGGTTCACAAGAACTTGCACACATAAGAATGTGTGCACATTCTCAAAAACATGCATGTGTTCTTAATATTATAACCTTGGTGCTCCCCAAACCACCATTCATGCTTTCTTTGACCATGGTTGGGGGAGGAAACTTAGGCTTAAATCCACAAATGTAGCTTCTAAAGATTAAGGGACATGAAATATGAATTGAACCACCACATAATACCTTTCTATGGGATATTTGACATTTAAGAGGGGACATGGGATCTATTGGAAGGTTTTTAGAACTAGATTTGGGTCACGGTGCCTTAAACATGGTTGCGGGAGGAAACCCTAGTCTTAGGACCTAAAGAAATATTTTAGGCATTTGGGGCCAATAATGTCACCTCAAACATAGGTCTTGGGGCATTAGACATGGTCAGGGGAGGAAACATGAACCTTAGGACATAAAGTAAGCTTCTATCCATTTGGGGCCAAGAAGGATGCCTCAAAAAACCACGCATGCCTTCTTGATGGTATCCTTGACATGTGATTGGGAATGTAGATGTCATTAGGTGGTTTTGAGAAGTATGTGTGTGTCCAAGTACCATGGAAATGGTTTAGAGAAGAAGGAAATGACTAAGGTCCTAAAAACCTATTTGAGGCATCCAAATCATGGCTCTGAATGCCCCAAATATTTCTTTAGGACCTAAGGCATGGAATTATTACCTAGATCATGTCTAAGGGCCTATGACACATACCTAGTCAAAACCACCTAGTGAAGTTGACATTCATAATCATAGGAAAAGGATACCCTCAGGATGCCATGTGTGGTTATTTGAGGCATCCTTCTTGGTCCTAGATGGATAAAATCTTCATTTAGGGCCTAAGGTTCATGTTTCCTCCCTTAACCTTGTCCAAGGCCCCAAGACCCATGTTTTAGGTGACATTATTGGCCCTAGATTCCTAAAATATTTCTTTAGGGCCTAAGTCCATGGTTTCCACCCACAACCATGTTCAAGACATCATGACCCAGACCTAATGCTAAAAACATTCCAGTAGCATCCGGATTCCCTCGTAAATGTTAAATATCCCATAGAGAGGTCTTATGTGCTTTTTAAATTCCTCGTTCAAGTCCTTTCATTCTTAGAAGATACCTTTAAGGATTGAAGCTTGAGTTTCCTCCCCCAACCATGGTCAAGGTTTCTCTAAATGCCTCAATTATTTCTTTATAATTTTTACAATTTTTTTTGTCACCCTATACCTTAAAGGGGACTAATGATGTTATATTGTTGAAACCACATGTTATTTTCTCAAAAAATAATGTCTTTGAGCTTGGTTAGAATTCCCCCTAGGAAAAGTGCCATTGATCACTTGTTTCACATTGGAAACTCATGAGTAGTCGCTTGTTTTCCTTATGCAACCGGTGGCCACCATTATAACCTTTTACATTTGGATATTTCCGAGGACATCAACAAAGGATGGGTTGGCCATGATACATTATGATCCATGTAACTTGTGCATGACCTATTTTCTCCAATTTATAGGCCTAAAACCTATCTCTTAGCCTTATCCATCTTCCTATAAAGAGAAGCTACATTAGGGTTGTTGGGCCCTCCATTTTTGGACATGTCGAAGTTTTGGGGAAAGTGACGGATGCTAGTTGGAAGATAAATAAGAAGCATAAAACAGTTAGAAGAACGAAGCACTAACTCAAAGTATAACAAAAACAAAGACAACCAAAAGCACCATGCGCCAACTAGAAGAGTAGTGAAAAAGGCCAAGAGCATCAAGAACCATAGGGAAAAGCCAAAAAAGTAGTGAATTAAAGAATCAAATAAGAAACCAAGGAAAAAATATATAAATATGGAGTTATGTAATATGAAAAGGGCGAGATTGAGTCATTCTTGATAATATATTGTAATGGGTTTTGTTGGGAGCACTATCTTGCACATTCAAATATTGAGTTTGTAATTGGAATTTTAGGGTTAGATCGTGTTGCACAAGATAATGCATGAGTCATGGAGACCTATTATAAGACAATTAATGGTATTTCTTATAATATAATGGAATGGTTTGGGCCCTAAAATTTCTCGTTGTTACGATCTATTATGATGTGTATGAATATACGGTTCTATCACGCAATTGTTTCTTTATCGTATGGTTGAGTATTTGTTCATTGTTTATGGATATCTTTAGGTTTTGATAGATGTTTCTAATTAATGTTAATTTAAGTATGATGTTGCGTTCTCTCTAACTCACTTCATTATCCAAGTCTAGGCTATGCCTTGGGTGATAATTCTTTCCCTCATGGAAGGATGAATATGACGACATATCTATACTACAATGGTGCCTTTTTTTAGCAACCTTAGAGAACCTTGGTCTCAATCTTGCACCAAAAAATGGTTCTCTTTCCAGGACCTGAGCTTCAGAGTGATTTTCTAGAGGATGCATCATCGGATTTACAAATCTGACATTGAGAATTGGAGGGAAAGATGATGTGATGTGTTTATACAATAGGAAGTGGGCTTGCGACACAAAAATTTTAAGGTTTTGAAAAGAAAAGTGTTCTATTTGGAGCCTGCTAGCGATCGGTATGAAATATTTTGGATTAGGTTCCCAAAATAGGTACTTCAATGGTTATATCACCTGCAAGAAGCATCGAAATATAAATATCGATTCAAAAGTAAATATAATCAGACCATTGAGGGTTTAGCAACTCTTCACCATTTAGATCATATGATCTCTCGTGTTGTGGATTTTTGGGTGTAGACTGTTCTATAGGGTTACATTATTGAATCTGTTGTAGAAAATCACTAGGATTTTTCAAAGGCCAGGGAAATATTTAAAGAAGGCACTAGAGGAAGATTGTTTCAGGAAATTCCCTTGTGGATCAAGGTTTTATTAGTATAAGAAGGAATGTTTCCTATTCCTTCATCTAAAATGGTAGTGTAAACCCCTACACTTGGGGGAGGGTGATTTATGAGAGGGTTCATGAGTTAGGTCGATTTTCTAGGAGATATCAGGGTCCGTCAAAATAAAAGTGAAATGGACGAATGAGCTCAAAAGAGGGTTGTTGTTCTTGATAAGAGGTGGTGGAAATAAATGACAAAATTGATGAACATGTTCGATCAATTGCAAAAGGAGATCGACTTTGAGAGTATTCATAGGAAAGATTTATAAGAGTTGTGGGAGTTGAAGAGATGATTAAGGCTGGCCAGTGTAACGACCCCAACCATTACAATGCAAACGACGTACAACAGGTAATTTTTTTTAATTTTTTTTTAAAGCATAAGAACAATAACGACAACACAAATTCATAGAGGCACAACTAGAATAAATCATAATGAACGAATTACACATGGAACATAAACATAAAATCCTATAATATTATCACATCAAGGATTTTGAAGCAATTTAAAAACATTTACTCAGATAAAGAATATAATTGACTACCCACCCATCCTACCCTGCAATGGTTAGGACCTTCAAGACAAAATCAATCCAACATGACTAAGATAACAACAACATCAACGATCATCTAAGTCATAAATCCATCAATTCTAACATCAATTAACCAAGGATCAAGGGTAATCATTACCGTTATCCATCTTACATCAATATTAATTAACGACACATTAGTAATCTAGTTCTAAATCAATCAAGCATCATGAATATTTATTGGTGCAAGTACTCTAAACACCTATCCTTCATCTTAACCCAAATGTGAGATAAACCATTCTAAACCATCTCACATGACCTACAAATCATAAGCTAAAGAGGTCTAATGTCTACCTCAATCATTCATTAAAATTTAAAGGCGCATAGGCTGTTAGTCCAGTAATCACTAATAAATCTACGACATAAGTAAAGATTGGGATCCATCATTCATTAATACATAAGGTCCAACTGTGCACGGGTCTAAAATTTAAAACTCAATATATGACTAGAATTCTAATAGTGCAAGAGTATGATGATTATCAATCATCTGTCTAAACTATGGGAATTCAAGTGCATTACTTAAAAAACAAGGTAACCGCACATCTGATCGCATATAATATTAGCCAGATAACCCAATCTTAAATTTAATTACTGCCAACTCAATAATGGAAACCAAATTAATAATCATTACTTAGCACCTAAAAATCATTAAGATGCATACATTCTCTTTTTCTTAGAGAGGCAAACTAAATTAATAAAATAATCTTGTGATATACAACCAAAATCATTAAGACGCAACCATTCTCTTTTCTTAGAAGATGCAAAATAAATTAATAAAATATTCTTGTGATATACAACCAAAATCATTAAGACGCAACCATTCTCTTTTCTTAGAAGACACAAACTAAATTAATAAAATATTCTTGTGATATACAACCAAAATAATTAATACGCAACCATTCTCTTTTCTTAGAAGACACACACTAAATTAATAAAATATTCTTGTGATACACAACCAAAATCATTAAGATGCAACCATTCTTTTTTCTGAGAAGACGAAAACTAAATTAATTAAATATTCTAGTGATATAAAACCAATTGTCATTATAAACAAGGATACTTTCATTTTTATAATCAAGAGACTCCATTAAATTTATTTTCATTTTTGAGGATTACTCTGTTAGTAAGAATTATAAGGAGAATAGATATTTTGAGGAAGTTCAATAAAACGAACTACCCAACGCCTAACTACCAATATTCAAATTAGCATTCACAACAACAAAAGTCTCCAACCACTGTTTTACACATCAATATCATTGTTTTACATATTCTAGAAACCTATCATTTAACTTATCGAAATGACAACCTTCTAAAATTGTATAAAAGAACTAGTTATCTACAATGCTAAAAAAAAGTAATAAATGATAAATTTATCGTTGTAAGGGAATATCCCCTGCATAAATTAATTATACGCAGGTCACCATGCACCCCTCCAGAACATATGAGGCAACATGCCTCCTCAATGGGAATGTTAGGAAGGTTTAAAACGTAAATAATTGCAGTAATTAAGGGAATTGTTTAATGGTAACTTGGATAACCGATCTTGAACTCTGCCCTATTTGTTTTAAAGAAATAAACTGACAAAAATAGTGAAGGGAATGTTTTGTTTTAGCACACCAATATTGTGGAGGTACATGCCTAACCAGCAGGAGTGGGGCCATGAATTGGCTAAGGTGGGAGGTAGTCTCGCCAAGATACCACTATCAATGCAGAGGAACAGGGGACCCTCTATACGCCGAGGACAACTGTCACATTGCTAGGGAAAGAGAATCGCAGATACGAAAATCATTGCATGAGAATCACATCTATCAGAATAAAATTGTGGGAAAACACAAGATGCTAAGCCAAATAAAATTGTGGTTTCCATTTATTCAAAATGGTTCTGTGCATTTCTATGTCCACACAAACTTCTTGTTATTCTTTTGCAATTCTGTAATCGGATTTGCTATCTTCTAAGAACCTTCGACGAATTGTCGATAATATCCCCACTAAACCCATGAAGCTACACACTTCTAGGACATTCATCAGTGCAGGCCACTCCACAATAGCCTCTACCTTCGCTGGATCCACAACGATGCCTTCGTCAAAGATCACATGCCCTAAGAAATGAATCCTCAATATCTTTGTGACCACGTCTCATAATTTGTTCTATCGCAACATGGTGGTATCAAGTGTAATGGTTTGTCTCGATCTTTCGTCATCCGATAAATATCAAAAGTCATCAAGGAATACTCGAAGGTAGTCAAGCAAAGTCTCCACGACCCATCTTTCTTCCATACGCAAATTAACAGGAGCACTCCAAGGAGATATACTTGGACGTATAAGTCCTAGGTACAACAACTCCTTCAGTTTCATTTTCAACTCCTGTAACTCAGGGGTCGACATCCTATAAGTCTTTCTTTCCATCATTTCAGTTCTAGGTTTTAGGTCAATGGTAAATTCCATCTTGGCTTCGAGCGGCACACCTGGTAATTATTTTGGGAAACATGTCCAAAAACTCTCATACTACTGGAAGGTGTTCTAATCCTTCTTCCACTCCCTTGATGTTCGGTGCTAAGTATGCATATAACTTGCATCCTTGCGCATTCTCTCTTGTAGCTCTAGGGAAGAAATGAACCTCGTGGATACTCCCCATTTTCTTCCTACAAACACACTTCTATGTCTTTCATCGTCAATCCAAATAAACCTCCTCATATTACCATTGAGTATTGCATCATGTGATTCCCACCATTCCATATTGATCATGTCATCATAAGATCTTAAGATGGTGACGTAGGTTGGTCTTCATTACACTATCCCCAGATTAAAGAGGCAGTTCATACCCCTTCATCCAACGATCTGGTTGGTACTTGAAGCCACATCGACGAATCTAAACTCATCCTGTCGAACCCCTTACCCAAATCCCTTCAGCGTGGTACTAGAATTAGAGCTCTCGGTAGCACCGGTGTCTAAAAATTACTAAAATTTCGTTTGGAGATGGAACCTAACACCTTGAGCAAAGTGGACTCATGATCGACATGGCAATTATTTTTCGTGGTCATGAATCCTATGATCCTTTCCCATATCCACCATGATAGTGTGTCATGTTGACTCGGTTGTTATGTCCCTTCAATCAGACAGTCTTGTTGGTAAGGTGACTCTCCACATTTCCATTTCCCACCTCTGGTCCAATACTCCTGGTGCCAGAATAGAAGTCATTGGCCCACCATCCTAAGATTCTAGTTTTTTTTTATAACAAGCCTAAATGACAACTGCTAGCGGTGTTGTCACGAATGTGGTGGTACCCTGTAGGGAGCCCTCTGCTAAGGAACCTATCGTCAAGGTGTCATGAACAAGGGTCCTATAGATGTATATTGATACCAAGAGGTCTGGTCTAGACGATGTCGGATGCTGCTACGCACGATATTTTGTAAGTCTAGACAGTCTTATAGGAGTCCTGCCTCGACTCTCGCGGTCAAATATTCCTTATCTAAGAGGCCTACTGGACTACATCGTTCAAATTCAGAGGCATTTAGGTCCTCTCCTTCATACGAAATCTAGAGTTTAGGCCAGTCATGAAAATGTTAATATACAGCTTCTTCGTGTTCAGGTGTGGGGCATACCAAAGTCAAGGATGATTTTAGGGGCTAAATTTCGCTCATGGGATAATCTTCCAAGGTTTTTCCCAAAAAAATATTCGCTATTCTAAAAATGATTCGCCCAAATTATATATGATAAAATTATTTTACCTTAAAAATTGCCAAAAAATTATACAATTTATATTAAATGCTTATAAATTTCAATATTTTTACAAAAATATTGCCAAAATTTTTATAGTTGGCATATGAAGGATTAGTAAGATTCGCCAAGATTTCTACATTTTAAAATAAATTTCCATCCTTAAAATCATCCATGACCGAAGTAGCTCCATGAATCTAGTCTCATAATCCGACACCATACGACCACCCTATTGTAAGGTGTCGAACTCATCGAGATAGTGCTCAATGAATACCTCACACAATTACTTCTCTTGGAATCGTTCCTCGAACCATTCCCCTAAAAAAACTTTGATGACCATGTTTAACTGAGGTAGGAGCATATTCCTCCATATAAGAGTGCTCCCCTTTAGCTGAAGACCGCATATGCAGACCTTTGTGTTGGAGTTCGAAATCGTGAAGCACGAGGCACATCGCCCGACTCTCCAACCATGCCTCAACGATTGAGCTGTCTGTGGCACTCATGGACTTGGGAAATGAACCCTCTTGAGTTTTTTGTGAAATCTACCAGTACTGGCTGGGGCACGTTGTGGACCCTCAGGGGTACAGGTACCCTGGCCTTATCTCAGCACATACGGTTAGTCAAGGCCTCTGACATATCCCTGGAAGGACCCTGTCAGACCCAACACATCCTGCACGGTAATCCCCTCATGCTCAAGACTTGTAATTCTCCTTGGGGGTTGGAGCCCTCTAGCATGGGTGTTACTGGAGGTGTCACGCCTCCTCCCTAGGCACCAAGCTACGAATCTCTACGAAGTCCTCTAACTATTATTAGCGCAAGGGAAGGTTAATAAATCAATTAGCATTGAGTATAAATCAAGGGATTAATTCAGTGGAAGGCGTGACTATCCACAGTCGTAGGGTTGAACCCGCTCTGATACCATATGTAATGGCCTTGACCATTACGACACAAACAACGTAGAAGAGGTAAAAAAAAAAAATTAAAGCATAACGAAAATAATGACAAAAAAAAGTCATAACGACACAACTAGATGAAATCATAATGAACGAATTACACATGACACATAAACATAAAATCCTAGCATACTAGCACATCAAGAATCTTGAAGCAATTTACAAACATTTACTCAGATAAATAAAATAAATGACTACCCACCCATCCTACCCTGCAATGGTTAAGACCTTCAGGACAAAAACAATCCAACATGACTAAGCTAACAACAACATCAATGATCATATAATTCATCAATCCATCAATTCTCACATCAATTAACCAAGGATCAAGGGTAATCATTACTGTTATCCATCTTAAATCAATATTAATTAATGACTCATTAATAATCTAGTTCTAAATAAATCAAGCATAATCAATATTTATTGGTGCAAGTACTCTAAACACCTATCCTTAAGCTTAACCCAAGCACGAGATAAACCATTCTAAACCATCGCCCATGACCTATAAATCATAAGCGCAAGAGGTCTAATTTCTACCTCAATGATTCATTAAAATTTAAAGTAGCAGAGGTTGTTAGTCTAGTAATCACTGATAAATCTATGATGTAAGTAAAGATTGGGATCCATGATTCATTAATACGTAAGGTCCGACTGTGCACAGGTCTAAAATTTAAAACTCAATTTATGATGAGAATACTAACTGAGAAAGAGTACGATAATCATCAATCATCTATCTAACTATGGGAATTCAAGCGCATTACTTAAACAACAAGGTAACCGCACATCTGATCACATACAATATTAGCCAGGTAACCCAATGTTAAATTTAATTAATGCCAACTCAATAATGGAAACCAAATTAATAAGCATTACTTAGCACCTAAAAATCATTAAGATGCATCCATTCTCTTTTTCTTAGAGACAAAAACCAAATTAATAAAATATTCTTGTGATATACAACCAAAATCATTAAGACACAACCATTCTCCTTTCTTAGAAGACACAAACTAAATTAATAAAATATTCTTGTGATATACAACCAAAATCATTAAGACACGACCATTATCTTTTCTTAGAAGACGCAAACTAAATTAATAAAATATTCTTGCGATATACGACCAAAATCTTTAAGACACAACCATTCTCTTTT
>JASDQU011507716.1:0-13251 GCA_032191745.1 Picea mariana
GAGACTCCAACAGAAGAGGGCCGCAACAAGGAGACTCCAACAGAAGAGGGCTGCAACAAGGAGAGGATCCGCTCACTTTAGAGACAACAATAATAATGTGTGTAGTGAGGGGTAGGAGGGGGTTCTATTTATAGTTTAGGCTAGGGTATTAAAATTTTAAATTAAATTAAAATAAATAATATAACATGTTTAAATTAAAAATTTAAACATGATATAATAAACATTTAGTTTAAACTTTAATTTACCCTTAAGACAAAACAACATAAAACCACAAAACACACAAACAAGGGTAGGAGAGGGTTAAGGAGGGTTTACATGGTGGCAATACTCGTTCATTCATATTCATGGTGATCTTATTACTTTATCATCATTGCATATGGGATACATCCCTCATGTGGTTATGTCTTTCCTTCAAGGAAGGTCATACACCAACAAGATACTTGATCGAGGATCAAGTATCCTCAGAACTTTTTCTGGGGTCTTATCCACCAAGGTCAAAGACCAAGGATCAACCCATGCCCTAGGCATGGGTACCCTAGACCATGTCCAGGGGCCCTAGACTTATCTAGGGGCTTTAACTGCTTGGTCCTAGACCAAGAACCCCAGTCGTATACTGGGGGCCCTAACAAGGATCTTTTGCCATGGCATTGACTGTTTGGTCCCAGACCAAGTACCCCATGAGTGCACTGGGGGCCCTAGATCTCGTCTAGGGTCTTAGCCATCCTCCAGGAGAATGGCTCTTGCAGCTGCTTATAAATTTAACACATGCCACATACCATATTCAATAGATTTGGAAGTGCTTTTAATGAAGATGTCCAAGCCTTCTATGCCACAACTCGCTGGAGCTAGTCGCATCATGAGTTAATGCCTGAATTGACTATCCTGTCCCAACATACAGTCCTCCTCTGCAAGTCCCAATAGGTTTTGCTGTACTCAGGTGACTACTTTTTGCCCACAGAAGTGCCTTCCAGTCCTTAAAGATCACCCAATATCCCCTGTTCTCAAGGGTTGCAACTGATAATAGATTCTTCCTGAGCCCTGGCACATATAATACTTCATCAACATGAAGCATTGCCCTAGATTCCAATTTGAAGCCGATAGAGCCTACTCCCTCTATAATGTAACATTTGTCATCCCCAAGCTCAACTTGCTCTGCAAAGGATTTCTTCTTGAAATCTGAAAGGATCTCCTTGTACCCTGTCATGTGCTTTGATGCACCATTGCCTACAAGCCAATTTTTCGGGCTTGTGATAACTGTACTAGATAAAGTAGAAACAAAGTAATATTCTCTTCTATTTTCTCTTTCATTAGAAGGACTTTTCTGATTTCTTTTGGATTCATCATCCTCAACAGTTGAGGCAAGATGTTTCTCTTTCCTTGGATTTTTCTTCCTATACGAGCAATCTTTAGCAAAGTGAACCAACTTATTGCAATTAAGGCATTTAATATTAGATGTATCAATATTCTTGCCTTTGAACGTACCTTTAGTATTTGTCTTCTTTTGAGAGCCTTTTTGGAATGTGACTTTTTTCTTTCCCTTGAATATTGATGATAATGCCGAATGCTCTTCTTTGGATGGCTCGCTCCTAATAGTAGTGCGACTCTCCTCTTGGAGACAATCATGCCATAACCTCTCAAACGTGGGCTGAATCTCTCTCCCACTCACACTGGGTAAGAAAGTCTCCCTTGAAGAAGGAAAACAATCAAATACGCCCTGCATTATGTCATCATCATCCACTGTGACACCTGTGACCAAAATTTGATCTCTGATCTGGGCTATCCTGGAACAAAAAGGTGCTAGCGATTTACCTTTCTCCATCTTCAAATACTTAAGCTTGTGCTTAAGTGTCCTCTTCTGACTCGGTGCCTTTTTCTCATACAGATTTACCAAGGTATCCATACATTCCTTGGCAGTCATTAACGAAGTCATTGCTAACATTATACTGTCTTTGACTGAGTAAAAGATAATTCGCTTGGCCTTTGCTTGATTCTTCTTGAAGGCCACTCTTCCTGTATTAGAGGTGGGTTCCTGCATTATTGAGGTCACATACTGCTGAAGATCATGCTACTGCAAGATATTTATTATCCTGAGCTTCCACACATTGAAGTTTTAAGCTCCTTCAAGCCTATCCTCGACCTCGACATAAATGGAGGATGCCTTGGAACTCACGTTGGAAACTGATCAAGCTCTCTTGGATCTGTGTGTACCTTGTTCCTGCACTTCAATAAGCTCTTTCACATCCTTAGCTCTGATACCATGTTAAATTATTGAGCTTGATTCAATATGCAAATTATTTCTTTAGTTTATTTAACGCTTTAAACGAAATTCGATTTATTAACCAGCAAAATGGATACTCAAAAATGATGAACAGAAGTAGAAGAGGTACTCATAGAATCTCACGCATGCACAAGATTTTACCCTGGAGAAACCCAAAAGGGATACAACACTCTTTACTGTCTTTTACTGCGATAAAAACCAACACTCTTTTCTGTCTCTTACTGCAGATAAAAGCAACAATACTCACTGTCTCTTACTATTGATATACACATCAATACTTACTGCCTCTTACTGCTGATATATACAACAATACACACTGTCTCTTACAATAACATGCAACATGCAACATGCGACATGCGACATGCAACATGACTTGCCAACTTTACTTTGACCAGACATACAACATGTCTTTTACAACTTGAGTTTGACAACTCAGACTTGTTATCCCCATTTTGTGGATAACTGAGATGATGTCTCGGGGCCTTCAGGTTGTAGATATGGAGTGTTGAGAGACTACATGAGTGGCGATACCCTTTGCACAGATGGAAAACCCACTCACCACCACATATGGTCACAGGTTTGCAGATGGCATCCACCACATTAGCTGACTTCTGGAAGGAAGTGGGCTTTGCTCCATGAGGTGCACGTTAGTATTATGGTGATCATCATTTCAATATTCAAGCCATTTGATTATGTTGTATCTTAGATTGCTCTAGATTTCATGATATATGCTTGGGCATTATGCCTTTTGCCCTACTTCACCTTGGTGGTTGACATTGTGCCCTAGTAAGTGGTTTTCCTTGGGGATGGGTTTGCTACTGGGAACTTCCTTAATGAGCCATCGTATCGTTCTCGATCATACTTACCACTTTGCCTCATTGCTCCCCTCCATTTCCTTATCTCTTGGGATTTTAGGTTGTATTGACCCAAGAAGGGGTTGTCCCTCATTCTATGGGAAGAAAGGGCTAAAGGCCCAGAGGAGTTGATGTTGGGTAAAAGATAAAAGCCTTGTATAAACCTTCTAGATTCTTCGCCCAGGGATCACCCAAGAAAGCAATGAAATGCTCATCTTTGAGTAAAGGGTACGAACAATATAATAATGAACGCTTAAAAGGTTAGTTGAAGGGTAGGGGGTCTCATCACGAGCCGACCTATCACGTCCATGAATATCTAGTGGTATGACATTACCATCATTTGGTCACCAAACTAGGGTAATGACTCTCAGTTGCATGGCTGAGAGAAAGAGGGTCTCATCACGAGCCAACCTTCTCATTTCCACTAGGTGTTTGTGGATGACATTGCCATCATCTGATCACCACGCCAGGGCAGTGACTTTCAATGTCTCCTTATGCTATTATGAAAGAAAATAAAAGGAAAGAAAGATAAAAGGCAATTGATCGGCTTGAAAAAAGTGCATTACGGACGAAGGTACTCTTATCCCCAATTAAGGGATAAGTTAGGAGATTATGTCTCGAGGCCCACAGGTCCTAGACATGGAGTATCGAGAGCCAGATCGACTTGTGCATGGCCCTGGAGGGCCCATTTTTTCTTTTCTTCAGCGCCTCCACCTTGTCAACAACAACAACATCCATCACCTCAGCCTGGTCCTGTAGCAGAAGTGGATCTTGCTCCATGAGGTAATGAGTCCGGGTATCATGGTATGTGTCACTCTGACCCTCAAAACCTTTGATTATGTGCATTTGATTCCTTTTGTTTCTAATGGGTGCTTGGATCTTATGCCTATCCACTTGACCATATCTGGGGGGAATGACAGGATGCCCTAGTAAGCTTGTGCTCATAGGTTTTGAGTTGCCTCTGGGGGATTCATGAGAAGCCATCGTCCACTCCCACCATACTTACCACTTTCCATCTTTCTCCCGCTCATCCATCCCATTACACTAGTCTGGGCATTGGGTTGGCCAAATTTTTAAGGGTTGTACCTTACCTTGTGGGAAGAAGAGGCTAAAGGCCTAGGCGGTAAAAGTAGTTGGCAAAAGATAAAAGCCAAGAATGAAACCTCGAGATGCTTTACCCAGGGATCCCCGAGAAAGTAGTAAAAGGCTTCTCAACAAGAATCAAAGGGACCCATAAAAATAATAATACAAGACCTAGTTAGAGGATAGGGGGTCTCATCACGAGCCAACCTATTAGGTCCATGGGCATGTAGCGGTATGACACTACCAGCAGCTGGTCACCACGCCAGGGTAGTGGCTCTTGGTGGCATAGCCAAGAGAAAGGGGGTCTTATCACGAGCCAACCTTCTCATTTTCGTGAAATGCTTGTGGGTAACATTGCCACCACTGGTCACCACGCCAGGGCAATGTCCCCTGACTAGCTTCTTGAAAGAAAAAACAATAAGAATAAAGATAAAAGGCATTAATGGGCTTGGAAATATTTGCAACCATGATAGGTGCAACTCACCCTCTTCAAAGGCACCCACAGGTAAGCCATGCATTTCCTTGCTATCACCGCACCCCTTGTCCAGACATCCCTTACTACTTCATCCACTCACATGGCTTGGATTTGATTTCTCCCGGAAACACCCCACATCTAATGAGCATTAGCCCAATAGGATGCCCTGTCACTTCCTTCAAACTTGGCTTGTAGATTAGTATAATGTCTTTGAGCAGTTGTCCGGGTAAAAAGGATTTTTATGCACTTGTCCGGGTAAAAAGGGTCCTTCAAGCACTTAGGGGTATCCAAGTCTGCATCCTCAAGATTCACATCCCATAGGTTTGAAGGACCCTCATAATTTGGCTTCGATCGAGAGATTAGGCGGAGATTTGAGTGAATGTACACAAGATCTTTTGCCTTTGTTGATTCAAGTTTGTTTCTCTTGATCGAATGGATGAACCCATAAGTGCTCCAGTTTCTCTTTGCTGCTGAAGAGCTGCAAACTTGTGAAAGAACTCTAGATGCAAGGGTTTGTAACTTTGGAGTTTGGGCACCATATTATCGCCACCATGCAATATGTTTCATAGTTCCCCGATCGACAAGTGCATTTACATTTCCAAATGCACCACTCCTTTTGATGAATGGAGTAAATTGGTTCTTTAGCTTTGCGAGCTCCATCGGATTAGAGCAAATCTTTGAAAAAGTACTTTGGGTTTAAGGCATAGGCTAAAGCATGTAGAGAGGTATTGTATTTGTTCCATCTACCAATGATTATGTCCTTTATGGTGCCAAACAAAAGAGGGTCCTTCTCTTCAAGAAGTTGTTCAATTCTTTCCAACATACGGTCAGATCCCTCATAGATGTCACCCAACGTAGGCACATGCGAATCACAAAGTTTCAGCAAATCAACAAGTGGCTCCATTATGGAAACAAAAAGCTCAGCGTGAAACCAGCAAGCATCATCAAGATTAGTACCTCTAACCTGCATTGCTTTTTTAATGTTGCTTTGTTTCATGTTTGCCACTATGGATTAACAACCATGGAGGACAAAGCTTCCCTCATGTCTACTCACCGCCTGATCATAATATAATGTGATGCGAATCTAGTTTCTCCAACCTTTAGAAGTTGGAGTCTAGCAAATTCCTTATACATAGCTTGTGCCTATTGATGGTTAGTGATAAGAATCTGAACTTCTCTTGCTTCTTCACATATTTTTTTTCATCTATTCAACTTCAACAACAATGCATTTAAAAGCAAGATTTAAAGTTTAAACTATGCACCACATAGGGTGTCCAAAAGATATTTTAATACAATCCCTCAATAATTGCCTCGGCTGCTTTAAATGAATGTGCATTATATGTGATGACTTGCACAACATTTGAAGGGCACACAAACTTGATTGCCTCTAAATTTTTTTCGGCAATCCATTCAACGTTCTTCTCCTCCCCAGAAGCATCTATTTCCGTCAAGAAGTATGAGCTTGAAGGAGACATTACAATAATGTTTACCAATGGCCTATTGGCTGTATCAATCCAACCATCAAAGATAATAGAAACACCGGTTCCAACACTTCCTTCACAATCAATTTCTTCTTCTGTAGAAGAGTAGTGCACACTCTCAAAGTTTGGCCCCACGTAACCCTTAGGGGCATCATTAACTGCCTTAAGCATGTCTTGCCAAAATGGAGACTGCACTACATTGAAGGGTATTCCACATGCAGATATGGCTCTTGCAACTATGTTGTTCGTCTCATCCCTACATCCCATGTCAAACATTTTAGCCAAAGTTCCAAGGTTTTGTCTCTTGCGGATTTTTTAAACAATTAAGGGAACTTCATGTTGATATTATGGTAGTTGCGGGAGGTATTAACCTCCATGTGTAACCCTAACAAGAATAGAATATTTCGGGAAGCAAGAAGGAACCCTAAAGCATTGAATATAACCCGAGAAGACAAGTCGACTAAAGAAAATTATTTAATATTGAGTCTTTAGCCTCCAGAAAGAGAATTCGGCCCAGACAACTAAGAAAGAGCAGTATAAATACAGGATGCTAGAGCTCATTTGTACACACATAGCTCACAATTGTAGAAATCTAGTGCGCACTGCAGAAATTTAGTAAGTGCGCAAGTCTGGAGAGTAGCTGCAGCTTCAGCTACTGCAACTTGTATTTTCGGTTTTAGGCTTGGACTTTCTCTTGGTTATCGTTTGAACTTTCTGCCTTGTGCGCTAGTTCTGGAGAAAGGTACACTACATTGATTGGCTACTAGGCCTAGGGTTTGTTTCCAAAATGATTCTCTGTCAAGGTTAAGGTGCTCGGGGGTGGCTTCGGCCTATGGTTAGGTGACAATATTGCTATATTGTCTATTGTTAAACGGACACACCTATTTTTTTAACATGTTATGGGCCCACACTATCTTCGGACAGTGTAACCATTGGAAGATAGATTGGGAGGATTTGCTCAGTTATAGTTACAGTTGCAGTCAAATTTTTTGTTGTAGCAACAAAACCCTAACTCTCTTGTTGAGGCACCTTAAGTGAAGAGATTGACCTAATTTCTGGATAGTCTATTGCACCCTAGCCTAGTGCCTACTGTGCCCTAACCTAGTGCACCTCCTGGTACTCTCAGGGAGCTAAGATGTCTAGTTTGAGTTTTTGGTCAAAGTCAAAGGTTGACCAAGTCAAAGTAGTCATGACTTAATCTATGAAGTCAAAAAACAAGTTAGAAGGGGCTTCTAACTTCAGAGCATGGAAGACAAGCATTGACCTCATCCTTGCCAAGAATAAAGTGTTGGATATCGTGAAAGGAAAGATCGTGGAACCACAGTTTGAAGAAGGGAAAGAGAAGGAACCTCAAAACGTTGCAATTATGGAGAAGTTCAAGGACAATGACATCAATGCCATGAGTATCATAGTGGACTCTGTAAAAGACCACTTGATACCCTACATCTCTCATCTTGACTCATTTAAGAAGATGTACGATGCCCCAACTAACCTCTTCTAAGTCAGAAACATTGGACAAGTAACGAGTCTGAAGAATGAGCCCCGTGACATGAAAATGAATGATGATGACAACATAACATCATACCTTGTGAGAATCTCTTAGTTAAGATATCAACTACAAGCTATTGAAGAAATAATTTCAGAGAAGGAACTGGTAAATCTAGTACTCAAATGGCCTTCCCAAGACATGGGATGCATTTGCCACTAGCATGAACACAAGAAAGGAGTATCCCACATCTGAAGAACTTTGGACTTGCTGTGCATAAGAAGAATCAAGGATTAGCGCAAAAGAGAAATTCCAAATGAAAGATGATGATCAAGCCTACACAACAAAGTTCAAGAAATTCAGGAATAATAAGTTTGACTCAAGGAAGAAACCAAATCAAGTGAAGGATATGTCAAAAATACAATGCTTCAACTGTCGAAAAATAACCATAGTTGCGGAAAATAACCATCCAAGAAAGGAAACCATCCACAAAAATCCTTCTCCAAGAGTGGGGCATGAGTTCTAAAAGCTAGAAAATTTTAGAAAATTTTTAGACCTCTCAAGGGAAAAATCTCTCAAGTTGTGATGATCAAAATGAGTGAAGTGCCTCTCTATTTATAGGGGAAAGGCTCAACTTCCTCATACATTAAAATATTAATTTTTTAGACTAAGCTCCCCTAATCTAGCCTATGGAGGGGCAAAAGGCCCTCTTCAATGATTAAATAATCTAAACAATAAAAAACTTGGGTCTTCTCCTGCCACTTGTACAACAAATTAGGCGCAAAAGCCCTCAAAGATGACCAACTTCCTTAAATGATGGAAAGAGTGGGGCTTTGGTGCAACATCAAGCCTTCAAAGGCTCTTCAACGCTTCATTTTTTGCTCAAAAATCAGTAACACAATCTTCAAATGTGGGCTTCAAATTCAAAATGTCCCTCCAATCTGATCTCATCAACCCTCCAAAGTGGGCATACAAGCCTCCGTGATCTTGTTGTGGGAAACCTGATGCGAGGACTGAAGTGGACAACTTGAAATTTGTCATAAGTGTTATCCCCTACCCTAGGGATAACTAAGGAGATCATGTCTCGAGGCCCACAGGTCCTAGACATGGAGTGTCGAGAGCCGGATGACCTGAGCATGGCCCCTCTTTTCTTCATTGCACCCCATTTATGAGCAACAACAACATCCATCCCACCAGCTTGGTCCTGAAGTAGTAGTAAGTCTTGCGCCATGAGGTAATGAGTGAGGGTATCATGGTATGTGTCACTCTGATTATTGAAGCACTTGAATATGTTGCATTGAATTCTCCTTCATTTCATAACGTTTGCTTGGAAATTATGTTCTTTAACTTGTTCATATCTGGAAGGGTGACATGATGCCCTAGTAAGTTGATCTCCCTTTAGGATGGGTTGCAACTGGGTGGGTCTGTGAAAGGTCATCACCCATTCCCTCCATACTTACCACTTTCCATCTTTATTCCTCTCATCTCCCCCTACCTTTGTTTCGGCATTGGGATTTGTCATAGAAGGAAGGGTTGTACCTTGCCTTGTGGGAAGAAGGGGCTAAAGGTCAAGAGGGTAAAAGTAGCTGGCAAGAGTTAAAAGCCAAAGATGAAACTTTTGAGATGCTTCGCCCAGGGATTCCCGAGAAAGCTGTAAAAAGCTTCTCAATAAGAAAAGGGAACCCATAAGAAAAACAAACACTCGAGGTATTAGTTGGTGGATGGGAGGTCTCATCATGAGCGGTCTATTATGACCATGGGCATGTAGCGGTATGACATTACCATCTATCTAGTCACCAAACCAGGGTAGTGGCTCTTGGTGGCATAGCCAAGAGAAATGGGGTCTCATCACGAGCTAGCCTTTTCATCTTTGTGAAATGCTTGTGGATAACATTGTCACTTCTGGTCACCAAGCCAGGACAATGTCCCTCATCTCTTCCCTTGAAGCATAAAAACAAAAGATCGAAAGCAATGAAGTTAAGAATAAAAGGGAATGAACGTGCTAGGAAACAATGACATCTATGACAACGTGCAATTCGCCCTCTACAAAGGCACCACAGGTAAGATTTACATTTCCTTGTTATCACTGCACCCCATTCCCAAACACTACCCCACTCGACCTCATACACTTAAATGACCTGGATTGGTTCTCACCTGGGAAACACCCCAATCTTAAGGAGGATTAGCCCAATAGGACACCCTGTGACCTTCTCCAAACCTGACTTGTTAGATTGCATAATGTCTTTGAGCATTTGTTTGGGTAAAGGGGGGTTTGATGCACATGTTTGGGTAATTTAATTATTGGATGTGATTTACATGTTATTATTGGATGTGATTTCCAAGAAAGAAGAAAATCTAGAACAACCAGTTATTATACCGAGAATCACAAGACTACCAGCTTGGTTTGAACCCACTAGAAGCAATCAAGTAGAAGAAATGGAAGTTATGATAAAGAACGGTGTATGTAAGAAAATGTGAAACAAACTTGTGAATGGAAGCATTGTGAGATTCAGAGGTTCTTCCAGAAGGAGGGAGAAAAACTATAACGACAATGCACCAATATCCATGGATTGGAATTTACATGTATAAGACTATTCTTCCCAAATAAAGCAAGTTAGAAAGAAGCTTATACCAGAAACAGACCCATGTATGTAGATATAAGAAGACCTTTATGGATTCAAACAACCTGATGCAGAGTATCTCATATACAACAGAAGCGTGGTGAAAACTTTCTATAACAGAGATAACGTATCAGAATAGCTACTCAGAAGTCCGAGATGATGGATTGCTAATCCATGGAAAACTCTCACGATGACAGAAGAAGTGCTATTCAGATATGTTTCAGTTTGAGCTTTGGCATGATGTCATGAGCTAGCAGGAAACAAAAGTGTTGAACTCAACCATGATATATTGTAATGATCAGAGCTATATGAAGCCTTCAGAGAAACCAAGTGTTCCATGAGAGATTGAAGTACAATGAGATCAAGCATTACATTCTCCGTGATGAAGTCTAGAAAAGAGAAGTGGTTCTCCAATATATCTCCACAGATGAGTCGATAGCAGATATTTTGGTAAAGCCTCTGTCCAAGATGAAAAGTTTGCGTACTTAAGAAACAAGCTGGGGCTCGTGGAGATGACTTCCTTATTGAAAAAAGGAAGAGATTACTCCCAGGTTGGGAGGGAGCATTGATGTGTTATTGATTTATGGACAGTCATTTTTTAAGTTCGAAAAATGGTCCAAGATGAGCCATTCCTTTCTAGTTCAGAAAGTGGTTTGTGATTTCTTACGGACAAGCATTTTCCAGTTCAGAAAATGTTCTAGATTGGACAGTCATTTTCGTAATGAAAATGGTTCGATAGATTGCTGATGTACCATAGACAACTTGTGGCCAGTGTGGGGGAATGGTCTAGGACAGTCATTCTTCTTGGCAGTCACTCTTGAGTAGTGGTCAAGAAGAATGGTCTGCCTCGTCGGGCAGTCATTCTTTTGAAGTTCACAATTGTAAGCAATTTTGAAGAATGGTCCGTTTTTGAGGTTGGTGCAGGACAATCATTTCCTTAGGAAATGGTTCGGACAGTCATTCCCTAGGGCAGACTCATTCTCTCCAGGTTGCACTATGATTAGTGCTGGAAGAATGGCCTAGTTAGGTGAATGGTCCAAGTCCAAGAATCATGGGCAGGCATTTCGTAGGGCAGACTTATTCTCTTCAGGTTGCACTATGATTAGTGCCGAAGGAATGGCCCAATTAGGTGAATGGTTGAGGCGCAAAAATCATGGACAATTATTCTTCTATGCTTGAGAAAAACAGTCCAGATAGCCCATTGCTGATGTTTTACCTTTTAAGGGCAGATGCTCTTCCAGATCTCATAGATGTGAGTGGAAGAATGGCCTAGATGACTCAGTTTGTATCATGATATTGTTCTACAAGTTGATATTGGATGATATGATCATTGTGGAGACTGTATGTCTCTGGATAGTAGTTGTATGCCACTGTGTTGGACGTGTTCCACTGTTTGTGGCTATGTGTCACTTATCAAGTAGTCGTGTGCTACTTGGTGTGGTTGTGTACCACTGGATAGTAGTTGTGTACTACTATGGATAGACACAATTGTGTTTTATTGAATGGCATTGTTCTTATTGCCATGAAGACTATCAGTAGTGTTGAAAATGATTACCTGCTAGATGGATAGTCAGTGTATGGTCCAGGACAATTATTCTTCTAGGACATATGTTCAGATTAGAAGAATAGTCCTTGTATCCCATGGAGTGGCTTCCAACATCTGTTGGAACAATTATTCTTCTAGGACATATGTCCGGATTAGATGAATAGTTCTTGTATCACTCTGTGGAGTGAGTGACTTATTCAAACATCATTACTCAGATGGAGTATGGCTTAAAGAGATGATGTAGTTGATGCTGTCAGATGATACTGATAGTGATGATGATGCTCATGATTTAATCATGAGATAGTCTGAGTGGCTATGATGACGCTATCATTTAAATGGTATATTTGTGCTCAAGACCATTGCCTTCAATACCTTCCTAGCTAGGAGGGAGTGTTGATATTATGGTAGTTGTAGGAGGTATGAACCTCCACGTGTAACCCTGACAAGAATAGAATATTCCGGGAAGCAAGAAGAAACCCTAAAGCATTGGATATAACCCTTGAAGACAAGTCGGCTAAAGAAAATAATTTAATATTGAGTCTTTAGCCTCCAGAAAGAGAAGTCGGCCTAGATAGCTAAGAAAGAGCAGTATAAATACAAGATGCCAGAGCTCATTTTTACACACACAACTCGCAACTGCATAAATCTAGTGCAAATTTAGTAAGTGCACAAGTCTGGAGAGTAGTTGCAGCTGCAGCTACTGCAACTTGTATTTTTGGTTTTAGGCTTGGACTTTTTCTTGGTTATGGTTTGGATTTTCTGCCTTGTGCGCTAGCTCTAGACAGAGGTACACTACATTGATTGGCTATTAGGCCTAGGGTTTGCTTCCAGAATTATTCTCTGTCAAGGTTAAGGTGCTCGGGGGTGGCTTCGGCCTATGGTTGGGTGACAATAATGCTATATTGTCTATGGTTAAACGAGCACACCTATTTTTCTAACACTTCATTTCCCCTTTTTGAGATAGGTTGTTATTTGTAACTCTTCCTCTCTTCCTTGGCTAAATCTGCAATGTCTTGCTCTGCTTGATATCGATCCACAATGAACTCCATTATCACCTCAACCCAAAGAAAATGGGCATTAAACCTTGTGTATGACCCCAAAAGATTTGTTTTGCACTTGTTGCATTTCTACAAGTAGGTGCCACCAATGTTCTTCTCTTTCCTTCTAATCTTGGTCACATACTTCCACAGGGGAGAATCAACAGAGTATTTTTGCTGCTGTTGTTCATTTTTTTTATTGCTTTGTCTCCCTCCACGAACTCCATGCCCAGATTGAATTGATTGATGAGAAGCCATTGCTAGTGTCTATAAATTAGTGAAATACTTGCTCTGACAGTGCTAGCTGCACATGGCACAATGGCAAGAAATTATTATTAGTGTTCGACGTTTGCCATTCAGGGGTTTGAAAATCTAGTCATCGACTTTTAG
>JASDQU011507718.1:432-13795 GCA_032191745.1 Picea mariana
GAGTATAACTCACGCTTAGGAATTGAGGTGGCTAAGACCTTTTACAAATTCATCATGCCAACACCTCTTATTACAATTTTTTATGGAAATATAGAGTAACCAGGTGGTCTTTTAGACCGGCTGAATTTCTGAACTTCTGAATTTTGAACAATAATGTTCAATCTTTGGCGGCTCAACGGAAATTCACCATAGTGCAACTTTGGTGGATAACACCCCCCACATTGCATAGTTGGGAAAGCTAAGAGAAAACCGCATGCGATAGGAGAATTGTGATGGTCATAGATGCAAAGTACACAATCAATCCAAGTAAAATAAATATTTAAATTAATTTCAAGCTTTTTTGGGTGTCGTACAGTATACATTTCACATTTGTGTGCCAATATTCTATGCACAATCCATTGAACATGAATGGGATCTACTTCAGAGGCGGATCGTAGCCGGATCCTGGTGAATCCGTATCCGAATCTTAATTTGATCCATGGATTCTCGGATCCAAAGTCCCTGAGGGATGAATTTGCTAACATAGCATAATTTTAGTGAAATTCTAACAAACCTTCTTAATAATTTATTTTGCCAAAGAAACACACGATAACCTTCTTATCTAGGCAATGGAACTTGCTGAATTGCTTGAACTCAAACGAGATCAATCTTTAGACCATCTTTTGACATAATATGTCCCAAAATCTTATCTTTAGTGACTCTAGAGACTGATTGCTTTAGATTTAAGGAGATGCCAAATCCTTTGCACTTTTCAAAGACGTTTTGAAGATGTTCAATGTGATCCTTTTGTTGCTCAAAGAACATTGTAAGATCATCTTGATAAACACCAATTATGTTGTTGACTATATCAGTGAAAGCATAATCCATGGCATGTTGAAATGTCGCACCAACATTAATCAAACTGAATGTCAAGTGAATATAGGAAAAAGTTCCACAAGGAGTACTAAAAGATGTCTTGTAATTGTCCTCCTTCGCAACCAAACCCTGATATTAAACAAAAACATCCATCAATCATGGGCATCTTCTCTAAATTTGTAACCTAATACAATAGATGGTCCTTCTTAGACAATGGGTTTTTGGTGACTGACTCTCTTATAACGATGTGGCTAGCGTGCCTTATCCCATCTAAGAGAGAGTGCAACCAACAACATTAAAATCAGATTCTTTTAGCTAAGAAGTTGTGAGTGGGGGGGTATCTATTCCACCAAAGATGCCCATAACTTGCACTTGACCCCAATTGTTGTTGTGTGCACTTGCAAATCCATGACCATGAGCACAGTCACAAGTAACCGTTGAGGACAACGGGTTTATTTTCATTTAGAGGCATTTTATTCAAATTTCTAAAATCAATGCATAGTGAAATCTCATTGTCTTTATTTTTCATTGGTACTATGTTGGCAACCGACAAATGGTCCTTGATCGAAGCAATAATAAATTTCCCATCACACTTTTTGCAAATCTTTATCAATGACTAGAGCAAGCTTTGGGTTGATGGGTGTTTGCTTTTGCCTTCAATGGTATGGCATGCTTGATTACATTTCTTTTGTATGTCTTCAGTTTGTCATGGTTCCAACTTTACAAGTGATCGCATTTTTGAATTCTCCAATAAGATCTTCGATTTCCTTCCACTCTTCAGGGGTACAAGCTATGCCGATTCTGATCAGTTTAGGGCTTTGTTGGGTACTAAGTTCTAACACTAATTTCATGAAATTCTTCAACATTGGTTGGATTAGGATGCTCTTACTCTGTCGTGTTTGTCCAAAATTTCGTGCAAGGGTATCAATCCTTTTGGGGTCTTATTGGTCTTCTATTTTGCAACCTTTGTCAGTCTCCAGTTTTGACTATATTTTTGCCTATATCATGTCAAAAAGACCTCCATTTTCATATCTAGTATCATTTTCTTCTGGCCTTACCATGACACATTTGACATCCTTTTACAACTAAATGGGGCTATTCAAGGTATTCTTATGATTCAAGTTATTTTTAATGTATTTTGATATTTTAAACTAATGTTGATACTAATGTGGCATGAGTTAGGTACTGTTCCTTTGAAACAGAACTTACTAGTACCAGGTACCAGCTCGCACTTAGTGGAGATACCAAAGAAGCTGCCGAAGACTTGCACGACATGGCCAGAGTGGATTGACAGTTCGATTCATATGATAGATTGAGTCATAACTCAATATGCTGACTCAGGGCGAGATTGGAGAACCGATTTATTAGAATGCTTTATGATCCACACTTCTTGACACTGCGTGTCATGAAGTTGTGAAGTTCGTTTTAACTGACTATGAGTCATTTTCGGATCTGAGATCCGTTTAGATTAATGCACCTTTGTTTAAAACTACTTTGGAGAGGATCTATATAAACAGAGGATCGCTCTCAAGAAACGTTGGTTACAATATGCTATGTGATACGATTTTTGATAATACAAATCTGCTATGCGTTATGTTATTTGCTGTTAAATGATTTGAGTCGTTTTATGAATTATGGAGCGTGAAGTATGAATAGTTTTTGCATGGAATGATCTGAGTAGCTCTGGTTTTCTTTTCGGCGATTGCACCTCTTGGTTGGGCCCGCCAACAGGTTCAAGTCGCTGTCTCTTTTCCATATTAGAGTTAGTTTATTTCAGTATTTTAGAATCTGCATGTAGGTTAGTTTATTCGAGTTTGAGAATTACTTTGTTAGATTCTTGCTTAACCATTCTTCGGATTGTATCATTTCCAGTGTGATAACATCTCATATACTGATGAATGTTGAATGCGATATTTATTCCTGTAGAACTTAAAGAATGAACTAGATTTGCTCTGTTTCCAGTTTTCAATTTGAACATGATTTAAAGGGAATGTGAGTTAGATTCACTCTGTCTTGATTAGGATAGTTAGCTTACTCTGTTCTGTTAGGATAGTCAGTTCATAGTCTGTTTCTAGTTTTAAATTTGATCATGATTCAAAAGGAGTACGAGTTTAGATTTATTCTGTTCGGTTAAAGTAGTTATGTTTCAATCAGATTAATGGAAGCTTCCAGTACCAGTAGGGTAAATAGGACATTTATTTATTCTACTTGTGGATAGATTCAGAATTATTTTTGATGTTTAGATTAAAAGATTTTCGAAAATGATCTTTTTTTTATGGCTCAGATAGGAATGATGATGATTAGATGTTTAAGCTAATGGTAGATAGTCTTGGGAGATCACATTGGGTCAGAAATAGAAGTACCTGTACTTAAGCACAGAACTGTTTTCCTTTGATGAATCAAACAAGAGATGATTAGTTTCAAGATAATCATTAGGGTTAAGTTTTTAAGAGTGAGTTTTGTGTTTTCTTCTCAGAATAACTTTCAGATAGGAATTAGAATCTTACCAGCACATACAGTGTAGCAGCTCTAAGTTCACTTACCCTGGTTTGACAATTCAGTGTTTCAGGTAATTAAAATTCTTTAATATAGCAGCCTGACAACCTTCTTTGTTCCAATTGTATCAGGACTTGCACCCGGCCCCAACCATTGTTGTGTGCACTTGCAAATCCACAAGTATGAGCATAGGCAGAAGTGTGTAATTGATGTAACTTGTACCTTTGTGGGGGCAATATCAATGCCTTGCTTTTACTGAACTGACAAGCCACCATTGAGAACAACATGTTTATTTTCATTGAAAGACATTTTATTCAAATTTCTAAAATAGTGCATAGTCGAATCTCATTGTCTTTATTTTTCATTGGTACTATGTTGGCAACCCACAAAGGTTTCCTGATTGGGGCAATAATAAATTTCCCATGACACAGTTTCTGCAACTCTTTATCAATGAAAGGAGCAAGCTCCGAGTTAATGAGCATTTGCTTCTGCCTAAAAGACTTTGCTTCTGCCTTAAATTGTATGGAATGCTTGATTACATTTGTTTTATGTCTTCAATTCATCATAGTTCCAACTTTATAAGTGAACAGATCTCTGAATTCTTTTATAAGGTCTTCAATTTCCTTCCACTCTTCAGGGTTACAAGCTATGCCGATTTTGATCATTTAAGGGCTTTCTTGGGTACTGTTATCGCACAAACTGTCACTTGGGCAAAGGCAACCACAAGCATCACTAGGGCGACACAATTGGGAGTAAGAACCATTGTCACCTTAGCAAATAATTCCCTTGTTTTAATGATGGATAAATCCAACACAAGGGAGGCTTCCCGGGTGATCTCAAGGGAATGGAGGGAAATGAGCAAATAGCTTGGAAAAATCCCTGTTTTGATCACTTGAATAAGGTGGCTAGGGCTTGAAGAAAGAAGGCTTGGGAGAGGAAAGAAGGTAAGCTGGGATGTCACCTGCAAAACCAATGTTAGCACAACAATCCCAAGACAAAATATCATGAAATTGCAGCAGACTAAAGGTTATAACAACAATGAATTGAATGTAACAACCACAATATTTCACCGTCAAAATTATCAAGCAATGATATTATATGAAAACCCTTAACAAGTAGATAAATATCCAATACTTAAACAACTGTTTTGATGGTTAGAAGGGCTGGAAAATGAATGTTATCAACAGTATATAACAGACCTAAAAGCTGTAGCAAACTTTTACTACAACAACAAGAAATCATTGTTAAAATCAGGAAATGAATATGCCTTGTTGTAGCCCTTAACTTATAGATCAATATCCAATCATTAGACAACAACTTCCACGGTGAATTAGCAAGTAAATTGAGAGTTATCAGCAAATTTTATGCAGCCCTAATGGCTGTAGCAATGTTGCACGAAGCGGGAGTGTTTTAGGAAGCGAGAGCGTGGGAAGCGCCATTTTCCAAAAATCCTCGGAAGCAAAGCGTCCTGGAAGCGTTTGTTATATATATATATATATTGCATTTATATTCAAAAAAACATGCAAAAAGACAAATTAGCTGCAGAATATATGAAAACATGCATATTTGTACATCAATATAGATAGAAATGGCATCCATAGTACATCAGTGATTAATCATTCGAGCATCAACCATCTAGATTCTAGCATTACAAACTTACAAACTAACATACAAATTCTTAAGCCATGTTGATATAATAGAAAGTAGACCATAAACTTATGAAATGAAATCAGATATCCGACAACTGTCAACAATAACATGAGTCATGACCAAATAGTTATGTTTACAAAATAGGCCATCTACACTGAAGTATGAAGATCGAAAGGTCCAAAACATTAAAGTTTAAAGTTTAAACCGAGCTAATTGCTAAATACTATGAATCTATCATCGATAGACTATGACATATAAAGTAATGAAAAAGGAAAATCATCAAACAACTATCCCATCCTCCTTCCGCCACCACTACTATTGCGTGGGCCTCCACGTGGTTGTAGTGCAAAAGTAGATGCAGATGACCCTAGTGCTGTAGCTGGAATCCTGGACATGGGGACCACGGCAGTGGATGGGGATGGCATCTCAACATGATTATCATCATCCAAAAGAACACTCTCCAATTGCTCTAAAAACAATACTCCATCCTCCAAATTATCCTCCTCCGGATTGTTGTCCCAATGCCTCAATTTTTTATCTGTCTGTGCCTCCTTATAGTAATGGGACAACAATCGCAAGTTGTAATGAACATAGACCAAGCTCTCTGCCCGACCTACATTCAACCTGTTCCTTTTGATGCTATGGATGAAACTTTAGGTGCTCCAACACCTCTCTGCAAAAGAAGTGTTCACCACCTATGAAAGCACTTGTGTTGCCAAACGTTGCAGCTGTGGGGTAGCACCGCCATGCATGTTCCACCACTCGAGAGAACTCAGATTCCCTCGATCTCTAATTGCATGGGTGGTCCCAAAGGCACCATTGCTAAGAATGTAATGGCTCAATTGTCTCCTTACGTAGTCACACTCCTCCTCGTCCGAGATCAATTTTTCTATTGCTTTCATATAACCAACTTGAACTTCTTGATCTTGGTGTGGCCTTTTCTTGGACCCACCACCAGGTGTTGGTGATGAAAGCCATGATACATGATAGTATTTAGGTGTTAGCACATATGCTAAGGCATGTAGTGGAATATTTAACATTTCCCACTCTTTTTCCACCTCTACACGAATATGATTATAGAGGTTGACATCTCTAGGCTCAACAATGTCTTTAATCTACCCTAGCATGCTATCCATTTGCTCATACACCTCTCAAATGATTGGCCGATTTCAATCCGCAAACTTGATCATGTGATAAATTGGCTTGGTGAATTGCAAAACATATCGAACCTCAGAAGCTTCATAGGAAGCGTATGGGAAGTGTCCTAGGAAGTGTTACAGAAGCACTCAGGAAGCGTCCTAGGAAGCGTATAGAGCGCCCTTGGAAGCGTGCTTCAAAATTCTGAAGCATACTTCGAAGCGTGGAGCTTCCAAAAGACTAGGAAGCGTCCAAATTTGCTTCGAAGAGTGCTTCTAGGGGAGCTTCCTGGATGCACCCGCTCGGAACACGCTTCGAGGCTTCGAAGCGGGGGTGGGGGGGGGAGCTTCCTACAACATTGGGCTGTAGCTTTACTTTTATAACAACAACAAGCAAATTAAGGCAATTTCACAACGTTTTTGCATCAATAGCTTGCTTAGAACATGAACAGTCTAACAAGAGATAGAACGATTTCAAGAGAACAATCATCATGTTTATCGATGCAACCGGTGCCTTATCTTCAAAGGGTAAATGGAGTCAAAGGGAGGAGCACAAGAAGAGAAAAGATCAAAGAGAAAGCTAGGCAACAAGATCAAGAGGAGTCTTAACAATCTCTAGATTTATGTTGCCCTAGGATGTCTAGCAAGAGAATCCCGATGATTTCCTTGTAGATGTTCTATTGCCTTCTAGATAACCTTTTGCAAGAGCTTGAGGGAAAGGGAACGATGCCTTAAGGGAGTCTTAAAATCCTTAGGGGGGTTGTTCTACACAGGACTAGGGTTAAAGGGGTCTTAACATTCTTTAACCAAGCCTTTTGCAAAGCAACAAGGGAAAATTAGGGCTTTTAGGGTTTTGAAGACAACCTTGAACAATGATAACATGCAAAATATCAAAGTAGAAGAGAGAACAATCACTTACAACCAAGACGTTTTGCAAATTAAACCCTAAAAACACCTTCCAATCTACAAGAGAGCTTCCTCAAACCCAAACGATCACCTCCAAGCCAAATCACACTCTTTTTCCATTTTGCAAAACAAGACAAGAAAGTGGATCGATTTTTTTTTAGAGAGAGATAAGTGTCTCCCATGATGAGTTATGAAAATGAAATGACTTGCCTCTTATTTATAGAGGAATCCCAAGTCCAATTTACAATTAGATCCATAATTTTAGGGTCAACAACATATTCTACAATGAGAATAGCCAAGTCGATCTCAAGAATAGCCCACATAATGCAAAATAATGATAAAAATGCCTCCAATGTCTCCTCAAAGGGAAAATTGTAGGGTGAGAAGCCTCCAAAGGCTAGGGTATCATCATCCCAAGGGTGCCATGTCATCCTCATGATCCAAAAATCAAGCAAACAATGGGGTAAGGCACCACCCTTGTGCCACAACATCACCAAGTGCACCCCCCATGTCACGTCAAACCTCTTTAAGCATGATGTCATGGTAAATAATGCAACGCTCAAGCAATGGGGGCTAACGTCATGTGTGTTTCATCATACTGGGCCTCTCTCATGAGGCATGATGTCATCCAATGGTGCAATGCTCATCATCTATGCCCTCCAATCATGGGGCAACAACATCCATCCGATGGGCTTTAACGCCCCTATGAAGATCCCAAGTGGCTTAACATCTCCATGAATGATGTGATCGATATAGTTCTACAAAGACAAACAAAGTACGCCCTCCAAGGGTCCACCAGTCATAGAATCATGCCAAGTAACTCATATTTAATACAAGAGCCACCCAAACAAGTAACATTAGATCCCCCCTTTCATATTTCACACATGCTCAAAGACTCTATACAATTTGCCAAATTTAAGTATGGGAGGGTTATCCAAGTAAGCTATTGGGTGTGCCGAGACCCAAATAGAGGGATGTTTCCCAAGTGGACCCTATCTTAGCCATATAATGAATGTGAGATGGTTTGTAGGAAATTTTTTTGGACATGGGGTCATTGACATGGAAGGTCTTGTATGGTCTCATTTCCATGGGTGCCTTTGTAGAGGGTGTGTGACATCTTGAGTTACCCTTTCCTTGATGATTCCTTTTTTCGAGCCCCCTTTTATGCCTTTTTCTTTATTATGATTTGCGAGTCCCCTTAAAAAGGTTTCAAGCATAACATTCCTTGCTTTTGATTTATGGTGGGGTATGTTAAAGTCTTTATTTATAGGTGAGGTGTTTATTTGCACTCAGGACTTAGGGGTGACATCAAATGGGGGGTGTTGCTGTCCTTATACACACTTGCAAATGTGAGCTAAGTCTGACTCACTTAGTGTGTCCTTGGAGGCACAATGCCTAGGTTCACAACCCACGCTGTCACTTTGATCGGAACCTCTTCCATCTAGGCTCACTCCTAGGGAAGCCAAGGGGGGTAGTCCCTAGTTTCTAGATTAGTTTTAGAGCTAAGTTCTAGGAGTTGATTTTAATTATTTACAAGGTTTGGGGGATTCTAATCCTAAGATGCACAAGCAGCAATGCAAGATGCAAATGTTAGTATGTTAAGCAAGACCTTTTCCTAGGGCAACTAAGACTAGTGCCTAAGATTGGGCAAGGGGTCAACTAGATGTTAGGGTGATTCGTTACAAGTATGATTACAAGTTATACAAAAGAATAGTTGAATCGAATATTAAGTACAAGATTTACAATTAAAGAATACTAGAATACAACAAACAAGCTAACCACTTTAATTATTTTGTGTGCGGGATACAAGGAGATCAAAGCATCACCTTACATTTATGAGATCATCATCAATACATCACAATACGTCAATAAAGAAGATTTATGAGTTTTAAGCACAAGTATTATGAAGATGAAGAACAACCACTCTTTGTTATTAAACCCACGAAAGTGTTTAGAGATTTAAGTCCAAGGTTGAATTATTAAGGTTCCTTAAGATTATTAAGTTTTAGTTACCTTTATTAAGCTTTCACCAAAGCCGCCTCCTCCTATTGCCAAATGGCTACTGGATGCTCAAGATAGTATAGCAACGAGGCTAACCCTAGCTGTCACAGTCAGCCCAAAGCATTGAGTTTTTACGGAAATGACACTCCTTTGTGCCATGAGACCGTCCCCGACCTATCACCGTTCGTTGCCCTCTTCAATACTCGTTTTAGATGGTGAAGATGGTGGTCTAAGGTACCCTAAATAGTCTATTAAGTTGATATGTGAATTAAGTAGACTTTTAGGAGTGTTTTAGAGTGTTTTAAAGATTTTATGACACTTTTAAAATGTGATTTAGTGACTTGGCCGAAACTCACTTCAGCGAAAAATGTGTTGCTTAAGATTATGAAATGAAAGGCATTAACACATATATGCTATGTGAGAGCAAGTCAATTAGTTGCACAAATAGATAGCTTGCAAAGTAAAGGAAGAAATTACAAGGGCAAGAACAACTTGCCAACCAAGAAATGAAGAGAAATCACACTTATCTTATGTTTAAGAGCATTTGAATATGTAAGTGTGAGAAAGAAAAAGATTTAAGTGTTTGCCTACACTATTAACTTAACCATGAAGTTGCTTCCAATATGTGGCAAGTGGCCTTAATAGATCATAGCATGAAAGAAAAACACCATTCACTTACTGAAGCATTTAAACATATAGGATTTTAGATCTAAGCATCTAAGATAAGGGATTAAACTTTGAAGCTCTTAAGCATGCAAATAGATCTAGTTAAGTTAGGATGCCCAATAGGCTTAAACTAATGATTAACCATGTATGAGATCTAGATCTAGATTATTTTATAACATTAAGCACTTAGATCACAATCACATATTAAACCCTAGCCTTACCACTTGGGGTATTCCTCTCCCAATAGGTAGGAAATTAATTAGCTTGCTTAATCTTTAAGAAATATTGATAAAAAAAGAGAGGCAAGCAAGCAAGAGAATGGAACAAGGAGAAAGACAAGAAGCAAGCAAACAAACAAGCAAACCAAACAAACCCCAAACCCCACGTCCTAGGCTAAACAAGGGCAAGAAAAATGCAAAAAAGAAAGATCTATGCTAAGCCCTAGCTACCCCAAGGCTCACACGTGGGAGGAGGCCGTACCACTCCTTCTCCCACAACTATGAGCCACTAAAAGCAAGAAAAAGGAGAAGAAATGAACAAAAATGCTTAAAAATTGAAGGAGGAGGTTGAGAAATAGCTACCAATCCCTTTGGGGGGTCTCTGAGTGTTGTGTGGATGCCCTTGGGTAGCCAAAACCCCTCTCAACCAGATCTGAACCAGCAAAACCAGCAAGCTATGCTTGTTGGAAAGGCTACACACAACCAAAAGAGTGAAGAAAAACTTTCGCCTTTTTAGGGCAAAAATTTCCCTTAAGAAAAATTTATAATATTTGATAAAAATCACCTATCTTGCTAAGTTAAACTAGCTGAAATGTGTATGGAAATGAACAACAATATAGAGAATGAGCAATAGATAGAGAAAGAGGGGAGTTTATGTGAGTCTCACTGAAAGACTTTTCCTTAAGGCATTCCAAATGAAACCCTTGAAGCCAACCTGCAAGATTTAACACAATGGCATGCATACAATAGATAATATGAATGGTTAAGTTAACAAGATGAAATACTTGCACCTTATCTAGCTAACCAATATATATAGATCTACAAGACTACTCTTTGCAAGGTCTACTCAAATAAAATACTTTACCTAAGATCTACCTATGCATCCATCATATTAAACCAAAACAATGTTACCTCATGTGTTGTAAGAACCAAAACACTTGTAGCTCTTCCCAAAATCCTCCAAATTTTCTCCTTTATTATTACTCAAGAAAGTGGATCTTGAAGAAATACTTGCTCCAAAACCCTAAGAGCCAAAGAATGGAAATGATGGAACAATGAAAGAGAGAGAGAGAGTGGAAAATCAAGTAGCATAACAATAGCTCAAGATATGGTGAGTTGGGAGTGAGGAGAGGGATCTATTTATACTTGGAGAGACAAACTTACCCCTCTTGGATCAATGCCAAGTGTCCACCACCAAGCAATAGAGTAGATCCCAAGGCTAGGGCGCACCATCTAGGGTTTGGATCCTAGATCTAGGGTTTAGAAAGTGTGGAATGTGTTGGGATCAAGCAAAAGGGTGTGGGAGGCCTTGGGATTGATGCCTAGGAAGGTGAAAGGGTTCAAATAATTTTTAAAAAATTATTTGGGAAGTTTCTAGATGGAGGGGGGCACACTTCTCCTAGGAGGGCGTAACTTTTTGGGATGAGGGAAAGGATGGAAGGTGAGAGATGAAGGAGAGGGTGTTGGGATGAGGCAAGGAGGGACGTGGGGGTGAGGAAGAGCAAACCAACCAATAGGAGGAGACCTCCTGTTGAATTTAAAGCAGTTGCAAGAGCCATTCTCCGGGAGGATGGCAAAGACCCTAGTCGAGATCTAGGGCCCCCAGTGCACTCCTGGGGTACTTGGTCTGGGACCAAACAATTAGTGCCATGGCAAAGGACCCTTGTTAGGGCTCCCAGTATATGACTGGGATTCTTGGTCTGGGACCAAGCAATAAAGACCCCTGAGAGGCCCCCCCGTATATGACTGGGGTTCTTGGTATGGGACCAAGCAGTTAAAGCCCCTAGATATGTCTAGGGCCCCTGGACATGGTCCAGGGTACCCATGCCTGGGGCATGGGTTGATCCTTGGTCTTGTACCTTGGTGGAGAAGACCCCAGAAATGTTCTGGGGCAACCTAATCCTTGATCAGGTATTTTGTTGGTGTATGACCCTCCTTGAAGGTGGGCATGACCACATGAGGGATGTATCCCATATGCAATGATTATAAAATTAAAAGGTCACTTTGAGAATGAATGGACAAGTATTGCCACCAAGTCACCCTTCCTAAAACCCCCTCCTTTACCCTTGCTTTTGTTTTTGGGGTTTTGGTTTTTGCTTTAGGGGTTAATTAGAAAATATAAATTACATATTTTAATTATAACATGTTTAATTAATATTTATATTAATTAAACATGTTATTTTAAATGATATTTTAATTAATATTTTTATTACTTTAACCTAGCCTAAAAGTATAAATAGAGACCTACCTCTATCCTTTTTACACACTCACTCTTTCTGTTCTAAAGAGATCGGATCTCCTCCTTGAAGCTGCGGCCCTCCTTCAACAATCCAGTTCAGCCTTTGGTTAATTTTTTTTGACAGGTCCATGAGCCCTTGGTGTATTGAAGATCCTTCTTTGCTGATTTCAAGTCTGTGGTAAGGGTGCTGAGCTGAGGTTTGAATTACTTGCTGTTGCAAACTGTGTGAAGCTGCCGTCACCTTCCTAAAAGTAGATCTGTTAAGCCGTGGGTGTAGATCTGGCTTCTCTCACTGAGCCGTGCTTCCTTCAACACTGTTCGGCCCCTTTCTCCTTGAGCCGCGGCCTCTCCAAGCTACTTGTAACCTTGCTTTTGTATGTGAGGGTTTGAGAGTTTAACCACATAATTTTTTGTGTGAGGGTTTGAGAGTTTAACCACAAAGAATTTTTGTGTGGTGTCTATGTGGTTTCTCCTTCTTGGTAGCAACTAAATCTATTCATCTCTTGGCAAGAGATCTAACCTAGATGGTAGATCTATGATTCTGAATTTTTTTCTGAGCATAAGTACAAGTGGCATTGCATCTCTAATGTGTGGCTGTGTCTCCTTCAAAGGTAAGTCTACAAGGTAAGTGACTTGCTAAATTTTTATTGGTCTAACTTATTATTTAACTTGAAGTTTATTATGTTTGAGATCTGTCCAATCTTGTTTAGATCTGATCTATATTAGATCCATAGATTAAACCTTGTTCTACTTCTAGATCAGTCTTTTGCTTAGATCAATCTATCTTTATCAGATCAGGGTATCAGTTTGTGTTTTTGATATGTATAAGATCTACATTAGCATTGTAGATTAGATTCTGTTGACTATTCCAGATCTTCTATTCTTAGCTAATATCTAATACTGTTAGCTTAGATCTGAGTGATAGTGCCTACTCATAAATTTGTTTACAAACTAGAATCATTTTATTGTTTCTCTGTTCAGACTTCAAGCAATATTGTTTTATTTACTATTCTGAAAAATGAGACATAATTGTTCTTCTAACTGAAAATTGGAAAGACAGTTTTGTTCTGCATTATTTCTCTAAATCTAACACCTCCCACCAATTAAAAACAAGATGCCACGTCTCTCTCCTAAAGGAGGGCATAACTTCCCCCTAAGGCGTCACTTTTTGAAGAGGGTAAGAGGGGGAGAGGGTA
>JASDQU011507719.1:3155-22745 GCA_032191745.1 Picea mariana
GAAAAATTCGTTCATACTCATCAATGGTCATACTGCCCAACTTGAGTTCGAAGAACTCCTTCATCTTTTTGTCATATTATCTTTTAGTCAGGTATTTCTTCTCGAAATACCTCTTAAATTCCTTCCAAGTGACCTCTTTCTCTCTGATGTGCTGCACCTGCACAAACTGATCCCACCACATGGATGCTTTTCCTTTTAGTTGGTACATTGCAATTCTTCATTCTGCATGGGCAGAATAATTCTGCAGTTTGAAGTATTTCTTCATGCCAAGCAACCATGTCTCGACATCTTCCTCCTTTTTATGTTCTCCATTGAATGTTGGAGGCTTAATCTTGTTCATCTCTCCCTTCAATTCCTCCTTTCCATATTTTCGATGTTTTCTGTTAGGGGATGGGCTTGAACTGCTATGTGTCTTCTTGTCAGAATGTCCTTGGGAGCGGCTAAGATGTCGGCTACCACTCCTTGACCTACTTCTTCTCCCATGGGTGTTGCGACTCTCCGTCGTACTTGAGTCTCTTCCCTTCTCAAGTTTCTTCTCTATTCTTTCCAGGCTCTTCAAGAATTTTAAGTTTAGTGCACCCTGTCGATCCCTGACTTTCATAAGCTTTCGGCTATCAGCTCGGCGAGCCTTGGCCTCTCTTTGCAATCCTTCAATGATTTTCATTATGTGTCCTTCCTTATCCTTTTCTTTTCCGTGCCCTTTGGAGTTCGATCCTTCCACTCCCGTATTGACATCCTTTCCTTTCCGTTCGTCTTCCGTTTCGGGGGTAATATGCACCTTTCCCCACTCCATACTCGGTGTTGTTTAACTGGAGTCCTGACCTCCGTTGAACTCTGCACACGCACTATGTAATTAAATTCGAAGTTTGTCAGGCCATTACTCCTTCTGGAACAATTCATAACATTTATAAGCCAATACGAACAAGAGCAAAAGATATTTTGATTCAAATGGGTTTTCTGAGCTCTCGTTCGGCTCTGCACTTTTTGGGCTTTTTGAAACTTCAGTTTTCGGTACTTCGGGATCTTGGAACTTCGGGTTTTTGTACCTCAGGACTTCATTACGCAGTGACTCCCAACCTCTTGTCACTCCTATCCCTGAAATCTGATTTATATTACCCTCTGGGCCCACATAGTACAGTGGTCACCCACAACTAGGGTGACATGTAGCATGTTCACGAGGGTCCACGTCACTTTTAACGACGGCAACGGGTCCCACCTCTCTCGCTTCTATTCTCGGCCTACTGGCACATGGTACATCTCCATGTGTCCACGTCCATTTCTAGTAACATCCAACGGTCAGATCTTTCTCAGATCTACAGCGCAGATCTTTTCGACGTTTCGGGCTTTCAAATGCCAATGCACTCTAACTCCCATTAGCCCTCCGGGCTAGACTCGTGGTTCACACAGCCTCCCCTTATATGACCACAGTCATACCTCCTATCGTGGTTTCGGACTTTCCAATGCTGAAACACATATGTCCTCAGGATTCGTGATTCCCCGAACCCCGATTTCCCGATGGATGACTCTCCTTCCGAAACTTTCTCGAATGCCTCGATTTTGGCCATGCGTCCCCAAGAATGGACAGTCCTCGCCGCTTCTCGCTAATTCGCGATTTTGTAATTTCAAATGTTCCGGGTACCTTGTCTTCAGGATTCGCGAAACTCCGAACCCCGATATGCCGATGGGCTCCCGATCTCACCCACGTGTCCCAACTGATGGACGGCTCAGATCGTTCCTGGGACTTTTACCATGAAAATTCCCGACCTCCTTCGTGACTCCCGATATCACGATTCCCAATTTCCCAAAATGTGAAATCTCACGACACGTGTCCTCCATCTTTCGGACGGTCTAGATATATTTCGGAGCTTTCACCCCTAGTCTCTGAGGTTTATCCTTCAGACATCTCCCGACATATCCAACGGCTAACGGGTTTTCCGGCCGAGATCTGACGGCTCAGACAGTTCCTAACCAATTCGGAATTTGGCGTATTGTGATTTCCACATTCCTGTGTATTTCAAAAGGAACTTTAATCCCTACGCACATTTTTCCAGATCCAACGGTGACAAGGGCTCGCCTTCCCTCCCGAATAGATCCTAAGGTTCTAACACCATTGGTGTAGAGACCTGTCTCCCTTTGGCCATAGACCACACCAGCTGCGGTTTCACTCGCCGCTATACTTCCTGAGCTCGTAAGCACGGTCAAGCAACTACTTGGCACTCTGGAACAAACCAAGATCCGAAATTGGTCCTCCAGACCCAATTTCCATTTGTATTCTCGGTCCAAAGACCACTCCACTGGCCCATCTAGGCTTAGTGTCGAAACCTTGGCTCTGATACCAATTTGTAGCACACCCATTTTGGAACTCTGAGCTTTCTCGCGCTCTGATACCAATTTATAGCACACCATTTGTACAAAGCTCATATAGATATTCTAAATCCCATGCATTTAAACAATTAAACACATTTAACTAAGAGTAAAACATATCATTACTGCTATAATTAAACAATCCATAGCATTCCATATTAATTCGTATACACAGCGGAAAACATGATAACATATACAGTAGAGACATTATAAAATGTGATAAAACATAGTTAGACACTTATCTTGTAACAATGGTGGGATCCACCAACCAAAAGCAGGCCTTCCACGAACCTCCCAGCCTTAGACTGCACTGCTCATCAACTCAGCAGTGGGTCAATCCTGAGCTGGGACTAAGCTCCACCCCAAGGCTAGGAATCTAGGCTCAGGCTGAGGTTACAGGGAAAACAGTTACACACAACCACAAGGACAGAATGTTCTCCCAGAAATATCCCATGCTCACTGCCCACAGACCCTCATTCCCCACATGCCTGTTCCACCCCAGGAGAATGCACCTTCTCTGTCACCTCGAAAGTCCTTCGGCTGCCAATCTCCCTTACCTTGGGTTACAGGAACAGACCGTACCGGAAGTCTCCGGGCTCTATGGCAGCTACAGGGTTCCTTCCGGGAGTTCTCTCCTTCCCCTGTGCACTCTATCACCTGGAGGGAGTCACTCACAGGCGAAAATGCCTCACGCAGTCCAGCACTGCGTAGTCTCAACAATCCCACGGGAAAACAGACACAGGCTTTCCAAAAACTGGTTCGAAAATCACAGGATGGCTTCACAGTCACAGCTTCAGTACAGGGAATGCTCACATAGGCTCACTCAACCTTCCCGAACAAGCAAAGACTCTTCCCCGAAATCAACACAGGCTTCTCGTAGGCTGGGGTTACACGCACGGGTTTTCTCAGAATCAGACACACACATTCGAGTCACAGGGTCTCCCGAAGGTTCTCTACAGGAGTCGGGTTAGTCGTACTGCTCAGAGCTCCGTACGCGTTCAGAAAATCCGGTGGAATGGGAATGGAATCTTCTCACAACTCACCCTGGCCGTTTTATTCGCATGCACCAGGGTTGACACTTGTCACCCATGGAACTGCATGCGTTCCACGAGCACGCATTCCTCCCACCACTTGGGAAATCATGCATCCTTCCAAAAGGACTTAGGATAAAAACATATAATGAACATATCTTTTGGAATAATATTAAAATATTATTCCTAGGCTTAAGCCCCCCTAGGCTTAGCCCCTAGGCTCAACACTTAGCCCCTTTCCCACCTTCCAGCCCCTAATTCCTTGCCCACTCTATGGATGCTCAGTCCCCCTTCACTCATTCATCGTGATCGGTCTGCACTTGGTGGTGTTTATATNTCACCAGCCTATAAAACATCATTACAATTTCTTTCAAAACATGGTTTGCAATGGGGCTCGTCCTTGGGGACACTACAGGTCTCATCACGATTCGTCCTATCATATTCATGGATATCTAGTGGTATGACATTACCATCATTTGGTCACCAAGCCAAGGTAATGGCTCTCAGTTGCATGGCTAAGAGAAAGGGGGTCTCATCACGAGCAAACCTTCTAATTTTTGCTAGGTATTTGTGGGTGATATTGTCATTATCTAGACACCATGTCAAGGAAGTGGCCTTCAACTTTTCCTTAAATTATGAAAGAAACAAAGAATGGAAAAACGATGGGCTTGGAAAAAGTGCATTGCAAACAAAGGTACCACGCACCCTCTACAAAGGCACCCATGAATGAGACACCACAACCCCTTGTATGTCATGAACCCCATGCCCATTGAATCTTGACCCTTAACCACTTCACCCACTTTACATGGCTTAGAGAGGGATCTCTTGGAAACTCTCCTTGACCTAGGGCAAGATCTACCCAATAGGACACCTCATCAACCCTCCCATATCTAATCTTGACAAGTCACATAATGTCTTTGAGCACTTAATTGTTTGACAGGGTAATCATTGATGCACATGCTTAGGTGGCTCATTTATTGACTTGATTTACTTATCATGATATTTTGACTTGAGATTCTTGGAGGGCATGCTTATCTATCTTTGCAATACCTAGTTGGTATACAATTTTGGAAGAACAAGCCTAGTTTGGGCTTCCTTGGGGCTACAAGCCCATGGGTTGGATGCCATAGGTCTACATGCCGAATCACAGAGACAAAGTTTTGGAGACCTAGAAGATGATGTGGAAGACCTAGCTCAACCCTCGCATGCCAAACGATTTTCCTAGGAGAGACAAAATGTCACCTTTTTAGGCTTGACGCCATCCTTGGGGGCTAGGGTTTGGTGGTGAGACATGGACAAGTGGATGTCTTGGTGAAAGAAGGTTTTGATCATAAGGAAGAGGACGTGGATTGAACATAAGTGGCCTTTGGAGGCCTAGTCATGCTACTACAACTCCAACGATTTGGTCAAAGAGCTAAAATGTCCCCTAAAAGGAAGATGGCACATCCATTTTAGGGTTTTATTTGTGCAAAAGTGAAATTGGATTGAATTTTTAAATATTATATTTGTAAAGGGACAAGATTAGGGTTGTTGACCCCTAGTCTTGTGGTTTACCCTAATATTATGTGGAAAAACTATCTTAGTGACATTTTGTATAAATAAGAGATCATAAGATCTCATTTTAATCATCATAACTCTCCCATTTGGAGAGGTCTTTGGCATAAATTTTTGCTAACCTTGGAGGATTCTCTCTCTTTTGCATCTTGTTATGGTTTAAACTTGCTATTGATGGTGAAAAGTGATGCGCTATGCTTGGAGACTCTTTCTTATGCATGTGGATGGACTTAACTTGGAAGATTAGGGCTTGATCTAGCTTTTTTGTGGAATTGGTAAGGGAAAATCTGCATTTATTGTCTTTTTTCTTTCTTTTTTCCATAATTATTGTTGGTTAGAACCCTTGGTGGAGTATAAAGGCATACACCCTCCCCAAGGTTTTTCTTATTTGTTTAAGAAAGGTCAATTTTCACAAGGTGTCTTGGAGAACTAAAAGAGTGTACACCCTCCAAGGTCACCTTGGTTTGTTTTGCAAAACCTAGGAAGTAAAGGGGATTACACCCCTAGGGATTTATGGATCAAACATTTTAATCCAAGTTTCACTTCTCAAGGTCAAATATTTTTTAAGGTTGTTCCAAGAGAAATACAAGGGCATACACCCTCTTGGCATCTTCTAGATTGACTTAGCTACACTTGGGAATTACAAGGGTGTGCACCCCCAAGTGCTTAGACAATCCATCTCTTTCATTGACACCATAAACCCAATGGTAAGGCACTAATCAATTTTCAATTTTTTATTGGAGATATAAAATCTTTGCATTGGTAAATGTCACAATTTCGCTTTTCGATGCTATCTTATTTGGATTGTATACTTGATGCTATAAGCATCCTTGCCTCCTTGAGGCATCCTCTTTCTCCAAACAATTATTGTTTTTATAGTAACCCTAACCTACAGCCATTAGTACTACACTAAATCTAGCCTACTAACCCTAAATAGCTCCTAAACTAACCCTAGACTAGGCCTAAAAATATGCCCTAACCTTATACTAACCTAGGCACACTTATTGAGCTAACTAGGAGTTGTTTTAATTGGATAAGTTTTCTTAAATAAGTCGGGGTTTGCTACAGCCATAAGGCTGGTAATTTCATTGCAGAAACCCTAACCTAAAGTCACTCATAACTTGTGTTTTCACTGTCAAAAGTTGCTAAGAATTTGCCAATTTATTCTACTTGCTTTAATACAATTTTTGAGTGGTTTTCTTGCAAGTTTTAGTGGATGAATTCACTGTTGTCACAACAATTTTTCTACATCCATAAGGCTGCAAAACACTTCTACATACATCTTTTATGACAACCATAATTCATTGTTAAAGTCTCATGCTATAGATCGTGAATTCTCTAGTGATTATCTACTTTGTTTCAAGCATATTTCATTTGAATTCGAGCAATATTTCATGAAGCTTTAGTACTTGTTTTACTGCTGATATATATTTTCATTCATTGCTGAAAATTAGGGACAAAAATCCTAGCTTGTTGATCCAACTAACATATTACATTGAAAAGTGGTTTTCCTTGCATCTCGGGAAGGTACCAACTTCTCGGCAATTTACCCAAGGTTTTGGAAACCTCAAAATCATTTAAGGCTCATATTAATCTTCCACTTTCCATATAGAACATTGACATTTAGGGGCCTCACTCTTTCCATTTCCATTTTCATGCCCCTTTCCCCCTAGGGTCACCGAGATCACCTCCCTACAGTGACCTAGTCACCCTTGAAGCATGGGACCTATATCGAGGTGACATTAGGTATAGTGTCCCTCAATTGTCTCCACTTGGTGGTTGGGTCGGGATTTTCCCAACCTACAACTTGTGCGATAACATTATGGTGTCGTTGCCAGGGAGTATTTTTAATTCTCTTTGTGCCCTAACGACACTTTGGCAATATTCCCTCCCAAAGCCTCTATCCCTTAGTTTTCTTGGCAACTCCATTGAAGAACATTCCCTTTCCCACCTTTGATAAGTTTCCCTTGAATCTTGTCTGGTGACTCCACTCTCCACGAACCCACCTTTCCCTCTTTCCCCTTTTCCCTCCTTCAGTGAAACTTGATCTCACATGGTGACTCCATTGAGGTGTCCTTTTGGTCAATGAAAATATGGCACCATGGGATGAACCCTCATCCAGAACTTGTTATGAATCGAAGATGGAATTTTTACATATGGAAAAGGAAAAGGTTGTTAATAAAGCTGCTAAGGAAATGATGAATCGCATAAAAGAGTTGTTTCCCACCCTTGAAAATGAAGAAGTGCTTGAAGAAGAGACATATGAAGAAGGTGACCAAGAATATCTCGATGAATTTTCTCATGATGAAGATCCAGATGATGCATTTGACGACAAAGCACTCGCATATGCCCTTCCACCTGATGATGGTATCCATGCCACTACTCCTCCTGCACATGAAAACAAAGAGATGGTCATTTTTGTTGATGGTCTTGTGAAAGAACCTTTACACACGGTTAACGATCATATAGAAACTTTCATACAGACTAGCAATTGCAGGTGGGAATTTGGTCGTCTCATTTTCAATAGAGACCCCATTTATTGTTGATGATTGCATCTTCATGAGACATACTCCAGATCGTACTCCTTTGGACCGAGTTGAGATGATCTGTGAGAACGCCTATGTGATAGGTGAGTTGTACTCCTCTAGATTGAGTTGAGATGACTTGTGTTGGTATATTTTCGTGCTCCTCTGGACTGAGTTGAGATGACTTGAGATGGTCTCCTGTCGTACTCCTATGGACTTAGTTGAGTTGGCTTGAGATGGATCTCCAGTTCGTATTCCTATGGATTTAGTTGATTTGATCTATTTGAGAGTGGTGTCCCTTGTGGTTAAGAACATGTGGACTTGTCCCTAGTGGCATAGAACTAGAGGATGTGTGTGAGACCCCTTGCTATATCATCAAAGAGTAAGACTATTGTAAAACCCTAATTTGTATTGTGAAGGGTACAAATCGGCCCTACTGTGTAAAGACAATTAATATTATGTAAAAATATTAATTGTATTATTGAGTTGTACAAGTCGGCCCTATTGTGCCAATAGGAATTTCTATTCATTGAGTTAGGTCATGTATATATTAGAGATATGCATCCCCATTTTGGGTCATATCTCATTCGCTCAACGCATTCACTTGGAGAGATGAAATTTGGTGTGCACTTCTTAGGCGCTATCTTTATTGGTCATAGAGAACCCTCTTGTGTGTGCTAGGGTTTTGTCTTGAGGGCCACCTTTGTTGGCATCAATATTTTCGGTGGAGAGGGTTTCTTCTCTTGGAAATATAAGAAAGGGTTGTTGGGTTTTTCCCTTGTTTGATAAGGGTTTTCCTAGGATAACTTCTTGTGTCTTATGCATGGTTATTCTTCTTGTGATCTTGGTTTACTGCAACAATTGTATTTTGTGTAGCTGCATTGTTTATGGTTCAATTTCATGTTAAATTGAAAATAAAATACATGTGCTTGAGTAACCATTAAAAATTCAACATGGTATCAGAGAAGTGTTCCTGAAAGAGCCATTGCACAAGCTACTCCAACACCTTTCCAAGTTAGTCGTCACCTTCTTGCTGCAACTGCAAAAACGACCTTTACCCTTTTCCTTGTCAAGATATTTTTAACACTTTCCTTTGAGCGTTGGGCCCAAATTCTTCACAGATAGGTATGGCCTAGTCCAATGCATCACCTACAACTTTCATATTGAAAATTGAAGAAGTTTGGATTTTCGGCCCTAGGGTTTCTAGGGTTTCTACAGATTTCGGTTTCTAGGATTTCTGCATGTCATTGGGGAATTTTGCATCTCGTTGGGGTTTTTTTTACTCTCTAGGGCTTCTTGTTGGCAGTCACAAGTCCAACGAACCTCCTAGAGACTTCCTCTTGAAAAATGCTAGGGTTTCTAGCCTAGCTGTTAGGGTTTGTGAAGAATCTGCAAGCCATGAGGAACAAAACTTTGGTGGAAGATAGGCTTGATGGATCAAGCAAATTCAGCTCCTGGAATTCAATATTACACATCACTCTAGAAGAGAGTGACCTATTGAGATTGATAGAAGGAACTCTACCTCCAACAACAACCGATGAAGAGAAGGCTGAATGGAAGACATATGATGTCAAAGCTAGGAAGATAATCATCTACTCAGTAAGAGATCATCTACTACCTCACATTTCTACCTTGAAGACAATTTATCTAATGTATGATGTGTTGAAGAAGATGTTTGAGAGAAACAACACCAACAAAGCTCTTACATTGAAACACCAACTTCAAAATATCAAGATGACGAAATATGGCACCACTGCTACCTTCTTCATGAAGATTTCAGAGATCATAGATTACTTAGGTGTCATTGGAGAAACCATAACATACATAGATCTTTTCATGATTACTCTCAATACTCTTCCAAGACATTGGGAACCATTCATTCAAAGTATCAGTGGAAGAGAATATTTACCTCAGTTTGATCGTTTATGGGTAGACTGCATTCAGGAGGACCAAAAGAAAGATTGAGCATGATTGTAGACTAAGGTAAGTTTTGTACTACATTCCTTATTTGATTTAATCATTACTTTGTAGTATCTTGCATTTGATAATGAAGGGTATTATCCCTGGTATGGGAGCCCTCATGACTTGGACCATTATCCCTGGTACGAGAGTCCAATTTTTTCTTGGTTGGTTATTATCCCTAGTACAGGAGGCCATTTTGTTTGTTATCCCTACAAGAGGCCATCTTGGTTATTATCCTAGTACGAGAGGCCATATTTCTTATTCCATTATTGAAGGGCCATGATCCCTGGTACATGAGCCCATATTTCTCCTTTCTTAGTAAAGTACTGTAGAGGCAATAGAGGACCTGAGAAGGCATGGGATGTCTCCAAGATAGAAACACAGGAAAAGGATGATGTCACAATTTCCTTCGGGACATATGTTTATCCTTTAGACATCAAAGGGAGTCAATTGACTCAAAGGGAGTCAAACTATTTGAGTAGAAAGTAGAGCTAGCAGAATTTTTGGGGTACAGTGAATCTTCAGAGGCATACTGGATCTACATCCCTTGTCAAAGACAAATCAAGGTTAGCAGAGATGTCACCTTTGAGGAAGAGATAGCCTTCCAAAGATCTAGAGTTGATTCTGTACCTCCAATTGATGTTCCCAGAGACATTGCAGTAGGCCAAAGGAGGCCTGCATGGGTTTGACAGACTCTACAGGAGGCAGAGGGACATGCAACTCCTTGTGGTACATTCTGAGAGAGCAAGAGACCACAAATATTTTCGATCTATGTTTCATCTATGATCCATATCATTGATATCGATCCTTCTTGTCATGGAGAAGCAACATGTCAGCAGGTTTGGAAAGATGCCATGAACAAAGAGTATTAGTCCATCGTGAAGAATGATGTGTGGGATATTGTTCTGAGACCGAAAGGGAAGTCTGTAGTGACTTCCAAGTGGATCTATAATATCAAACACGCAAATGATGGAAGTGTCGATAAGTACAAAGAAATATTTGTGGCTAGAGGATTCTCTCAAGTGGAGGGAAAAGATTATGAGGAGACATTTTCTCATGTTTCGCGATACACTTCCATCCTTATGATTATTTCCCTTTCTGCATACATGGGTTGGAGACTACATCAGATGGATGTGAAGACAACCTTTCTCAATGGAGATATTGAGGAAGAAGTTTACATCGAGCATCCAGATGGATTCGTGATACATGAGAAGGAGTATCATGTTTGCAGGTTGAAGAAATCCTTGTATGGACTAAAGCAGGAAGCTCGTGCATGGTATGAGAATATTTATGGATACTTGATGAGTTTGAGCTTCAGCAAGATTTTTGTTAATCTCAACCTATAATACAACATTGTTGGTGACGAGTGCCTGATTTTGGTCCTATATGTTGATGACTTATTCCTCACCAGTTCAAAAAGCCTTATTGTTCAATGCAAGCATGCATTGGCTTCTAAATTCGAGATGAAGGACCTTGATATGATTCACTAATTCTTGGGACTAGAAATGTGGTAGAGGACTCATGATATTCTCCCAAGTCAGGGGAAATACACAGTGGAGATATTGAAGAAATTTGGGATGAAAGACTGCAAGCCCATGGCTACACCGATGGTGATGAATCTAAAGAAACTGAGTGAGACTTATTTCGATTCAGGCGAGATTGATTCACATCTTTACATCCAGTTGATTGGATCATTGATGTATCTGGTTAACACCAGACCTAATATATGCTATGCAGTGAGTGTAATCAGTCAGTTTATGAGTCAGTCGAGACAGACACACTAGATAACAGCGAAGCATCTGTTGAGATATTTACGAGGCACTGTTGTTTATGGATTGAGATATGCCTTCGGTGTAGACATGATATTGCAGAGATATGTCAATGCAGATTGGGCAGGGAGTGCAATGAACCGGAAGAGCACCTCTAGTTGTTGTTTCACTTTGGGATCTGCCATGGTTTCCTGGTGCAACAAGAAACAAACTTTTGTGGCTTTGAGTACCGCAAAAGCAGAGTATATTGCATTATGTTTGGAAGTCTGCGAAGCAGTGTGGCTTCGCAAGCTCCTTGCAGACTTATTTGGACATGAGATGGATTCCACCATTTTCCATTGCGATAACCAGAGCTGTGTGAATCTCTCAGAGAATCATGTGTTTCACAATAAATCAAAACACATCGAGATCAAATACCACTACATCAGAGATATGGTGCAGAGGAAAGCAGTGCATGTGCAGTACCTTTATACACACGAGCAAGTTGCAGATGTCTTCACCAAACTGCTTGCCAGGATGAAGTTCGAGCAGTTCTGTGAGAGACTTGGCCTGGTGGAGAATGCCTCCCTAGTTGAGAGGGAGTGTTAATGATTGCTGCTTCATGAGACATCCTCGAGATCGTACTCCTCTGAACTGAGTTGAGATGATATGTGAGAATGCCTATGTGATAGGTGAGTCGTACTCCTGTGGACTGAGTTGAGATGATATGTGAGAATGCCTATGTGATAGGTGAGTCGTACTCCTCTAGACTGAGTTGAGATAACTTGTGTTGGNAGAGGAGTACTCCTCTGAACTGAGTTGAGATGATATGTGAGAATGCCTATGTGATAGGTGAGTCGTACTCCTGTGGACTGAGTTGAGATGATATGTGAGAATGCCTATGTGATAGGTGAGTCGTACTCCTCTAGACTGAGTTGAGATAACTTGTGTTGGTCTCTTGTCATGCTCCTTTGGACTGAGTTGAGATGACTTGAGATGGTCTCTTGTCGTACTCCTATGTACTTAGTTGAGTTGGCTTGAGATGGCTCTCCAATTCGTACTCCTATGGATTTAGTTGAGTTTATATGTTTGAGAGTGATGTCCCTTGTGGTCGAGCACATGTGGACTTGTCCCTAGTGGCAGAGCACTAGAGGATGTGTGTGAGACCCCTTGCTATATTTTCAAAGAGTAAGACTATTGTAAAACCCTAATTTGTATTATGAAGGGTACAAGTCGGCCCTACTGTGTAAAGACAATTAATATTATGTAAAAAGTTTAATTGTATTATTGAGGTATATAAGTCATCCTTATTGTGCCAATAGACATGTTTATTCATTGATTTAGGTCATGTATATATTAGAGAAATACATACTCATTGTGGATCATATCTCATTCACTCAACGCATTCACTTGGAGAGATGAAATTTTGTGTGTACTTCTTAGGTGCTATCTTTCTTGTCCATAGAGCACCCTCTTGTGTGCACCAAGGTTTTGTCTTGAGGGCCACCTTTGTTGGCATCAATATTTTCGATGGAGAGGGCTTATTCTCTTGGAAATATAGCAAAGGGTTGTTGGTTTTTTCCCTTGTTTGAGAAGGGTTTTCCCAAGATAACTTCTTGTGTCTTGTGCATGGTTATTCTTCTTGTGATCTTGGTTTACTGCAATAATTGTATTTTGTGTCGCTGCATTGTTTATGGTTCAAGTTCATGCTAAATTGAAAATAAACTACATGTGCTTGTGTAACCATTAAAAATTCAGCATTTATGACATTGAGGGTACCCCTCAAGAAAAGGGGTTTAAGTTGTCATCTTCAGAAGACTATTTTTCATACGTAAATGGTTCATATGTTTCAAATCCTAGTGATGACATAATTACGGATTTATTCGAGGACACTCAACCACTTTCATACTCAATTTTGGAGGACTACCAGGACGTGGCCACCTCAGATAAATCAGAGGTTCATTCTTCAAAGCGGAAGTATTTTCATCTTGGATATTTTCATGAAGATTCACAGGGGAAGAGGCGGTGTTTTTCTACACCTAAGCATGTTCCTTACCTCTTACCCTCTTCTCCAAGAGACCATGCAATATTCTTTCGATCTCTCATTTCCTCTCAATCCTCGACAAGTAGTGAGTCTTTGTGCATAGATGAAGATGAGCCTTCGTCTACATATAGTAGCCCCCTACAGATATGGATTGATCAAGCTTGTGGTTGTTACTTCAGGTAGGATTCCTTGCAGGATCACAGTGGCAGATATTTTTTCTGGTGGGATTTCCTCCCTCCCACCCATCTCCATGAGTTGTATTTCATGATCGATTATATGTGTTTATACTCATGATTATTATGTGCTTGACTTATCTTTGTTGTATTATATGATTAAGCACATGGGGAGATACTTTGATGAGATGATCAACTGGTTGCACTGGTTGTATGACTTCACGTGACATCATCCATCACATGATCTTCAGAGCCCCAAGGCCCTAGGTAAGTAAGTAAGTCATTTTTATTTCTTTCGTTTCCATCTTGATTTCTCATATTAGTTTATATGCATTTCATTTTCATTTTTCTCTACTTTCATATTGATTTCATGTTTAGTTTAGAAATTTTTGAAAAAATGTCAAAAAATTTCTTTTCTAGATTAGCTTTTAGTTTGGATTTTTATGGATAAAGGGTTATAGCACCACCCTAGATGATTTGATTCCTTTTTCTGAGTTTTGGCAGGAACAATTCTACCAAGAGATGTTTCGGTTCTCATGCACTCTACGATGAGCACATGTCCCCAAGTATGAGCCAAATGTTATCCCCATTTTGTGGGATAACTAAGGAGATTATATCTCGAGGCCCTTGGGTTGCCGATATGGAGTTTTGAGAGACTATATGACTAGAAATATCCTTTTGCACAGATGGATACCCTTCTCACCACCACACAGGTCATGATTTTCAGAATGCCATCCACCACACCCATTGGCTTCTGGAAGGCAATGGGCCTTGCTCCATGAGGTACAAGTCAGGTATTATGGTGAGCGTCATTTCAATATTTGAGGCATTTGAGTATGTTGTATCTTAGATTGCTTTATATTTCATGACGTATGCTTGGACATTATGCCTTTTTCCCTGCTTCACCCTGGTGGTTGACATTGCGCCCTAGTAAGTGGTCTTCCTTGGGGATGGTTTTTCTACTAGGAACTCCCTTGAAGATCCATCGTACCATTCCTGACCATAATTACCACTTCCCATCACTATTTCCCCCCATTTCCTTATCTCTTGGGATTTTAGGGTGTATTGACCCAAAAAGGGGTTGTCCCTCATTCTATGGGAAGAAGGGGATGAAGGCCCAGAGGGATTGTTGTTGGGTAAAAGATAAAAGCCTATGTATAAAACTTATAGATGTTTCACCCAATAAAGAAATGAAACGCTTATCTTTGAGAAAAGGGGGACCCACAAGAAATATCATTATGAATGCTTAAAAGGTTAGTTGGAGGATAGGAGGTCTCATCACGAGTCAACCTATCGTGTTCATGGATATCTAGTGGTATGAAATTACCATCATCTGGTCACTAAGCCAGGGTAATGGCTCTTAGTTGCATGGTTGATAGAAAGGGGGTTGTTGATGATGATTTTATCAATAGTACGTAGCCGAAAAAGCGTTGCCAGACTCCCCCCCTCATTCTGCTATTTATTGCGCAAAGTTGTACGTGCTCTCGTTGAGTTACCGCTACACATTCAAGGAAAATCACATGATCATTCAAATGGAATCAGGTTCATTAAAAATTGTCTAGCGCAGGGTTCCTATCAAAACTATCAGGACTCTCGATCTATGATTCAAAATACCTACTATCCCATTCCTCACTCATAACCTTCATATTTTTGTACTCATGGGATAACCTCATGCCTCTCTTTTTCTAAGATTAACATTATTATCATGTCTTTTGGTTAATTTTGGTACTTTTTCATGCCATGTCAAAAAGCAAAAGATATATTATGATACCATATTGTCATGAATTTCCCACATAATAACCTTGTGCACCACTTTAACTATATCATGTAATCCACTTGTCATAATTTTATATCATACCTCTGAAGTTATGACCTTGGATTTATTTCATGTTATGTCACAATTTTTTTATCATTTTTATGCCACCTTGCTACTCTATACATTTATGTCTCTCCACTCAATATTTTAACTATGACTTTAAATTATTCTATGCTCATTAAAGGGTTATGGCCTTGGCATTATCTCCATTCTATCTCATAAGAACATTCATTGAATGAGTTGGGAGTTTGTTGTTTGATTGTACAAACAATGAACCAACCAGTGAATAGCAATGACAAATGGTGATGATGATGGGGATCACTTTAATTGTAGTGGGTTATCTCCAGAGTATGAAAACCACCAAGGATGGCCCCATATCTGATCATTTAATTCATATTTATAAAACAAATTCTACAATTCAATGCAATAGGAATACAGTCTTAGTAGCAGCATCAACCGTCGTCATGCCATATTACAGGCTTCAACACGAGGCTGAGTCGAAATTTCTGGAGGTTGATCCCACTGGTATCTATGGATAGTACAATAAATTGCTTGGCAAGATAGAAAATAGTATATAGAGCCTTTGATGAAATAGAGGGAATTGAAGTGGCTCAGAACCAGATAAAAGTGAATAATGTTCTGCACTCGCCGGGGGATCTGGAGAAACTTTATTTAGAGTTCCATATTCTGAAGACTCTAAAGCACAAGAACATTACCAAGTTCTCTTCATCATGAATCGATACCAAGACAAGGAACATCAACTTTATTACAGAGATGTTCACATCCAGTACTCTTGTTAACTATAATGTAACCTCAACGGTTTAACTGTACACTGCCAGCTATCTTGGCCAGCTGTACTATCATTTCTTGATTTGCTTGAGCCTATTTAGCTCAGCTAGTTTCCTTTTCATTTGTACCATTTTACTCCTTTCTTTTGTACTTTTTCATTTGCATTACTAATATACTGAATTCTATTTCTGCTCTGCTCTTTCTCTGTATTCTTTGCTTCACATTTTATCAAGGTATCAGAGCCTCAGCAGTACGCCTCTTCACATGGTCTGGAGAGCAACCCGATCCAAAGAAGCGCAGAGCTTACACTGTTCTTGAGAGCATAGGACGCGAGATTCTTCACAAATTATGGAGAGAAATCCGTAGTCCGCCCTCCGCTCAAAAGATCGTAGCAGAAAGCACGCACGAGGAAGAAAAGAGAAATACGCTCAAAAGATTGAGGAGTCAGAGCTGTAGAAGGCAAAAACGTTTCAAGATCTTGCGAAATTCATTCAAATTCGTGAAAGATTGCTGCAAAAGGCACAAACGTTTAAAGATCTCGCGAAATTCGTTCAAATTCGTGAAATATTGCTGTAGAAGGCAGGAACGTTTAAAGAATTCGGAAAATTCTCACAAATTCGTGAAAGATTACTGCAGACGGCATAAACGTTTAAAGAATCCTAAAATTCTCACAAACTCATGAAAGATTGCTGCAAGATTTAAAGAATTCGTGAAAGTCTTTCACTTTGTGAAAGTTTCACGAATTTCCTACTTTAGGAGAAACTCTTTGAAAGAACAACAAAGAACACGCTAAAGCAGCCAAGAATGAATAAACGCAATTGTAAGATCAGTCCTGCTGACAGATCTGAGGCGATTGATCGAGTTCAGAAAGGACGTGGAGCGCGCAGAAGAGGCAAAAGATTTTCAGCCGTTCAAATTTAGCGCAGAGGACCGATAGCCATCGGATCCGGGAGAAAGTGCAAGAGGTTTAGTCCTCTGGAGTGCACAGTAGAACAACCGACTTTCGAAGTCATGAAATCTCGAAATCGTTGGGACTGTCCATCAAGGAGGACACATGGCGAGATCCGGGCATTTCGCTGACTCGCAGGGAGTAAAGGTTAGAGAACACTGCGGTGAGAATTTGCGAATTATGAAATCACGACTCGATCTGAACCATTGGATCGAGAAAGATCGTGTGCCGTCGATCTAACGCTATCGTGAAATCGGGAATCGAGCGTTGGACGAGCAGAGGAGACTGCACTCCATACCCCGATACAAGAAATCCCAAAATATCGAAATCACTCCAATCGTTGGATCTGGAGTGACAGGTGGCGAAGATCTAGAAGCCATCGACGTTTTTTTTGGCACTGAGAGAATGAAGGTGAAGATTGGGGAAAGAAGATTTCAGAGAGAATCAGGATCATCCTTCTCAGAGGACAGGTGGCAGTAGATCCAAGCGCCATCAAAATTTCGGCATTTCGGAGTTCAGGGTTTGAAGAACATTGTGACGAGAGTTCAAGAGTTGCGAAACACCGATTTGCAAAATCCAGAAAGGATCTGTACCATCAGATCATAGGAGGATCTGGACCATCAATGCAAGCGCCATCGCGATTTCAGCTACCGAGAAATCAGAGGTGAGAGTCTCATGAACTTGCGATACGTGAAATTCTGAAATAATCTGAGTCATTGATCTCAAATCAATGAGGATCGTTGATCCTTGAAGCCAATTCGACATTTCGGTAATTCAGAGATCGGGGAATCGAGGAGTCAGAGGAGCTTGATATCAGGGTTCGCAAAGTCGCGAAACCTGAAATCCTGAATCACGAAGTTTCGAAGTCACTGCAAGAACTTAGAAGACCTGGTTTTACGCGCAGGAAACAGGTAAACACGAAATTTTCCAACAATTTTTTTTTGTTTTGTTAAAATTCTTTAAAGATGGCCACGTCTAGCAATTTAGGACCAACTCAAGGTCCGATTCTTCTTGGAAAGAACTATGAGTTTTGGTCTCTTCGAATGAGATCCTTCTTGCAAGCACAAGAGTGATGGGATCCAATGGATCTTGGATATGTGGAACCAGATCCAGCAGACCTTTTCGCCATGACAAACCAACAGAGAATTGCTCAAGTAACACAAAGGAACAAAGAGAATAAAGCAAAATTCTGGATTCAAAATTCAGTGGATGACTCAATTTTTTCAAAAATCATGGGTGCTCGTACTTCAAAACAGGCCTGGGACATCCTTAAATCAGCCTACCAAGGCAATGAGAGGGTCAAAACAGTCAAACTACAGACCTTGAGGACACAATTCAAGACTTTAAGAATGACAAAATCTGAAAATGTGGATCAGTTTATGACCAGAGTCATGGGAATCGTGAACCAGATCAGATTGATTAGTGAAGCCATCACTGATCAACGTATTGTTGAGAAAGTCCTCAGAAGTTTACCAAAGAAATTCAAAATGGTTATTATAGCAATCCTTGAATCCAAGGATCTGTCGCGTTTTTCAACAAATGAACTAATTGGTTCCCTAGTGACACATGAGACCAGACTGCATCTCACAGATGAGTCAAACACCAATGCCTTCAAAACTCAATTCTTCTTCAGCAGAGAGAGAGGCAGAGGTCACCAAGGACGAGGGAGTACTACAAGTAACCAACACTCAAGTGGAGGTAACAGACAATAGAACCAGAATCAAAATTTCCAAGGTCATAGACAACAACACCAGAATCAGAATTTCCAGCCTCAACGAGGCAGAGGGAGAAGATCAAATGACAAATCAGCATACAATGCTATTATTGCAAAAATTATGGGCACTATGAATCTGAATGCAGGAAGAAGCAAACAGATCAGCTCTCAAGCAGANAGAAACCTCAAGAGGTATGTTTCTCTCATGCCACAAGACTGAAGAACAACCTAAAGATCTCTGGTTGCTGGACAGTGGATGCAGCAATCACATGACAGGTAACAAAGATTTACTTTCATGCATTGATTCTTCGATTTCATTTGATATTACACTTGGAAATGATTCCTTAGTCAAAGTTCAAGGAAAAGGAACTGTACCTATTCTTACTAAACAAAATATAAAGAAAGACATAAACAATGTCTATCATGTTCCAGATCTGAAACATAATCTGCTAAGTGTAGGACAGCTCATTGAACATGGCTATAAGGTACTTTTTGAGGGAGCATCTTGCAGGATATATGATAAAACCCCCACCAGAAAATTGATTTCTGAAATCTAAATGACTCGGAATAGGATGTTTCCCCTGACCCTCAAAACTACAAATCTGATCCAAACATATGCACAAAGTGCATCCACCCCCAATGAAACTATGGTTTGACATACAAGATTTGGACATCTACCCTTTCAGAGTTTAACTATTCTACAGAAGAACTCCATGGTCAAAGGTCTCCCTATCTTCAAAGGGAAAAATCCTCCATGTGAGTCTTGCATACTTGGAAAACATAAGAGAACTAGTTTTCCACAGTCATTCACTCAAGCCAAACAACATCTCAAACTTATTCACACTTACCTATGTGGACCAATGCAAACAGAGTTCATAGGTGGTATCTTTTATTTTCTAACATTTATTGATGACTTTAGCA
>JASDQU011507720.1:4191-22745 GCA_032191745.1 Picea mariana
TATTGTCTTCGTCTTCCAAGAGTTGCAGTACCCGTTGAGAATCTGCCAAACTTCCACTCCATATAATTTGCTCGCTCCACACATTTCCATCGAGGCGACTCCAATCCATAATAGTTCGCAGCAAAACGATATTCACGTTTTCAGCCATGGCGACCAATGTATTGCTCTCGCCGATATTCACGTTTTCAGCCATTGCAACCTGGATATTTTCTTGGCCACTGTACTTCACAGGACGCCACGCACAGTTGGGTTTCTGTCCTAGGTCATCTAATTCACGTATATCTACATTATCCCAAACCTTCTCCAATTTCAACATTTCTTGGTTCTCTGTTTCAAACCTTCTAAACAATACACTAGAGATCAAGTGCTGCTGAACAGCACCGTCATTTTTCCCATCAGTTCCACTTGTTCCCGTGGAAGCTGCAATTTTTTCACATATTATGCCTTTATTTGTCAAGTTCTCCATATAACTAGTAAGCCGCCCAATCAGCTGAAACATTTCTCTCTCATAATCGGTATTATCAGTATGGGATTTCTCCATCTTGCCGCTTTCGACTGCGGATTTAAAGAGAAGAAACTGAGAAGATAATAAGGGGTCTGCGGATTTAAAGCTATAAGAAACTGACAAGATAATAGTGCGATCACAAGGGCTTTTCTTCTACCCATGAGGTATGTAATGGTCTTTATATATTCACATTATCATTATGTGGAAAGACGTATATCTCTTGGAAATGGACATATTTAATTATCTTTTAATCATAAATTCCAATCTGATGGTTATCAATTGAAGATGTTGACATATTCTTCGTTCTTCTTTCAAATCTCATTTTCATAATTTTTTTGCATTTTTGAAAACTTAAATTAAGATGTTTACTTTTTAAAATTTATTTAATATGATTAAGAAATTATTGTGCGACTATCTAATTACCACGTTCAAATGATTAACAAACTTATTTAAAATTATAAATTTACTTCAAGATTTAACTTTTTCTCTAACTTTATATTTCTACCACCTTTACCATATCTACTATACACCTACACCTACCTTTCATATTATCCATTCATAGTTTCTCCATATGTGAATTCCTTCTATTAATAATATAAAGTTGATTAATAAAATAAATTTTATAACTATAATCCTAACCCTAAATTTTAATTAATAATATATTATTAATTATCAATAAGGTTAGGGTATTCAAAACATAAAGTTGATTAATAAAATAAGTTTTATAAATTAATTTATTAAATATATTAACACATACTATTAATAAAATAAGTTTTGTAACTTTGGATACTTTAGGGTTAGGGTTATTCATAATATATTAATTAATAGGGTTAGAGTTATTAGAGTTAGGGTTAATGTAATTAATATAGTTAAAGTTAATATAGTTAATGATTGATATTATTAACATATTAATTGGGATGTTTAGTTCCATGTTGTTTGGTAATTTGCTAGAATTGAAATTTATTTTTTAATCATAAAAAAAAATGAATGTTATCATACCTAATCAAGTCCTAGTGGATAAGTTATTTTCTATGTTGACAAAATGTTGATTTTTTTTTTTTGTAAACGAGTGTGAAAATCTATATTGCTGAAGAAAATTATAATACAAAAAAGATACAGGGACTCCCAAGATCTGCCAAAATGGAAACCAGGTCTGGGGTCCCAGGGGAGCAATGTCTAATATAGCAGGGGAGGCCTGGGCTGCCACCATGGGAAATCGACCCAAACCTCCGCAATCCAGTTTGAAAAACAACAGCATAACAAAAACAGAGAAAGCATAAGCATAGTGGGGTTAGCTCCTACACTGAGAACCTTGACCAGGGTTGGTCCTGCGCTAGTCCAGGTTGATGGGGTGCTCTTCATCGCCATCCTTCCTTGCCTCGTTCTCCTCCCTCTTCTCCACCAGGCGTATCTTTCTAATGCACGTTGGGGTTCCATTTTTGTTGGCTGGAGTAATGTCTATATGGTGGACATAGCGTAGATAAAGATGGAATTGCCCTGTCAGACGCTCCATTTTTTCTTGCTGGCTTCACTGGTCCTCCGCAAGTCTTTTGACACTTGCCTCCAGGTTGTTGAGGCGGTTCAGAATACCTGTGAGCACCTTCTTCTGGTCCCTGTTTTCTGTCTTGTTGGTTTCCTTCTGGTCCGCACACATCTTACCTATCAACATTTTTGTTCTCCAGGCTTCCTCCACCGTCCTATGGTAGAGGTTTGTTCTGGGCAGTGTGGCTCCTGGGTCCCTTATCCCCCCTGCTTCCTGAGTTAGTTTTGTTCAGGCTTTGCCCCTGCGAGCGTTGTTGACTTCTCACTCCCATCTTTTGATGATTGTCTTTCCCTTTGTATCAACCTACGTGAGGAAGGTACTCTTTGCTTCCCTGGTCGCTTGTTCGATTCTTTTCATCCTCCCGGTGCTTGGTGGAGGTTCTGTTCCCTGGGGGCCTCTCTTGCTACTGGTTTTCTTCATACGTACCATCTTCGCTTGCATATGGTAGTTTTTACGTTGGGTTCTTCTCCTGTTTCGCTTCACCCCTTTCTGGTATGTAAGGTGGCCCCTGTTATTGCTTTGCTCCAGTCTGTTGCTCTTTCTACTATACCTTTTTTTATGCAGCCAACCCGGTTGCAGTCCCATCCTTGCAATCATGGCCTGCTCATCAAGGTGGCCCTTCTGGTTCGTGTCCTTTGTTCCAGAGCATGTGCACTTGATGGCCTTGCCGTAATCCCTGTGCCAATGCTTTTCCTTGTACATTGTACGCCAGTTATTTCCCCACCCTGTAACGGTACTTGGGTGAGGTGTACCCAGACTTGACCCTGGTGAACCTTTTTGTCCTTCATCGCCTGTTGGTTATCTGTTCTACTTTCCCATGGGTCACCCCTGTACTTCTTTCTATTGACAAGACCGTGGTGTCATGCCTTCGCCTGATGTGTGATATATACCTGCATTTGTAACCTTGTTTGATTGGTGGGCTATCGAATTATGCTTGGAACCTACATGCCCCTCAATTCCTTCTGCACCTCCATTCTTGAAGTGATCTTCCATACTATTACTGTTGTCATAGTATTTTGCCACAAGCTGGGTGCAATCTATTTGGAATCGACCTTGCGGGATGTTACTCCAGATTGTGTCCAGTTCTAGACCTTCGTTATCCACCCCCTCATTCTCTACTCTGTCCACCAATCCATTTGTTGACCTTTGAACCCAGCGCAACTCCACTGTGATCCCTATCCGCAAGTGCTCCTGGATTTTTTGTAGTAGGTGTGCCAATCACCAGTGTCTTTGGATTTTTCCCAGTCTAGTGCCATTTTGGAGTTTTCGTATTGTGTTGATCACCAACACGGAATATCCTTCCACTATGGCATTTGTCATCCCCTCCCGACTTAGAATCTCCAATCCAGTCTCCAGGGATCTGAATTCCGCGACGTTGTTGGTTGAGTTGCCCAGACTTCCAGCGTATAGTCGGATGATGTTTCCTTTACTGTCCCTGATTACTCCTCCCAAACTTGTTCGCCCTGGGTTGCCTTTCGCCGCCCAGTCGAAATTCAACTTGAGGGAGCCTGAAGGTGGTGGCTTCTACTTGTGCTCACCTACTTGGAGTTGCGGTGACCATATGAATTGATTGGAGTTGCGATCGACGTTCAGGTGGAAGGCCTCTAGGACTTGGGAATCCTGGTCTGTGGGTTGCACTCTACCTACCTGGTAGTTGCGACTCTGCAGCGTATCTCGTGTCATGGAGATTATTATTTCCTTGATCTTCCCTTCGAGCCAGCTTTGGTTTCTGAAAATGCGTCGGTTCCTTTTCTTCCATATCGACCATATGATCATTCATGGGGTGAGTATCCAATAGAGGTTCACCTCTTCTTGTTCATTGTAGTTCTCTTTCCAGAGATTGATGGTTGCAGCAATGTTACCTCGGATCCTATTAGACTGACAGAAGATAATTTTCGCCTAGTCCCAGAGATCTGCAGTGTAGGCACATTCATCCAGAAGATGGTTCATTGTTTCTTCCTGGGCTTGGCAGAGATGACATCTTGATGGACCTATAAATCCCCTTTTCCTTAGGTTTTCCCAAGTTAGAATGTGGTTGTGAAGTATTAACCATTAGAAAATTTTTATCTTTGGCCATTGGGGGTTTTTCCATAGCTTATCCCAATGTTGCGCTAGGTCTTCTTGGTCCAGGTCCACTATATAGTGTCAGACTTCTTTCAGGTTGAATTCCCCACCGTATTTTTGTCCCCATCTCAGCTGGTCCTCTCCTTTTGTGACTACTATTTTCTGTCTTCCCAGTTCCTCCTCCACCTCTTTTACTGTTGTTTTGGGTGGATCATTGTTCTATAGAGTGATCTTATCCCAGATTCTCCATTTGTTGTGGTTTGTTTCCTATTTCCAGTATTGGTAGACGTTAATTTTACCTTGTGCTATTAGCTCCTGTTGGAGTGCCTCTCTGTCCGGGTTCTCCATTTCCAGTTCTTGTTGCCAAGCGTCCTCCCAAAATCTAGTTATTCTTCCATCCCTGATTTCCCAGAAGTTGTGTGTCTAAATCCAGGCTTTGTTGCACTAGGATAGGTTCCAAATGGCTGACCCTTCCCTGGTTCCTCTGAAGCGGATTTTGTCCTGGTCGCGAATGTTCGGGGCATAATTTTCCTTCCATAGGTTTACCCAAGGTGTAGTAGTTTCTTTGACCCAGCGCCACCAGATTTTCGCCCCGTAGGCGTTATTGGTCACTTGTGGGTCTTGTAGCCCCAGGCCTCCTTATCTTTTTGGCTTGCAGACTTTCTCCCAACCCACCAGGGCCCATTTTTTCTTTGTTTTCGTGCCTCGCCACAGGAAGTCCCTTTGGATGGCTCTTATTTTTTGTAGAATCCCCTGTGGAGTTGGGAAGACAGAAATCATAAAGGTTGGGATTGCTTGTAAAACAAACTTGGTTAGAATCAATCTTCCGGCTAGATTGAGGGATCTATACATCCAATTATTTACCTGCTCCTGTAACTTGTTTATTACTCCTTCCCAAGTTTGCATTTTGTACACTTTGTCTGTCAGTGGAACCCCCAAGTACTTGGATGGGAGTGTCTTCCCTTCAAATCCTAGAATGTTGGTCGAATTCCTTTGGATAGATGGGTTGGTATTGAAGAAGAAGCTCATCGACTTGGAATGGTTGATCTCAGCGCTCGAGGCTTCCCCAAAATATTCTAGGATTCATTTGTAGGCTTTAGCTTCCTTGACCATGGGTATGCCATGGAGTAAGGTATCATCCACAAACTGTTGGTGTGTTGAAGTAGGGCAATTTTCGAAGGGTTTGAGACCTATTATTTCCCCTGTTGCGGTTGCGCTCTTTATGCTCTGGCTGAGACCTTCCATCATCAGAATGAACATGAAGGGGGATAGCGGGTCTCCTTGTCTGATACCTCTCGTGGGCCAGAAGAGTTTGGAAAGGGATCCATTTATTAGTAGCGAGTAGCTTGTTGTGGATATGAGACTGAAAATCCAATTGATCTAGTGCTGGGTGAAACCGAAGTCTTCCAAGGTTTTGACCATATAGTGCCAGCTAATTTTGTCATAATATTTTGCTAGGTCCAGTTGTATTAGCATTCCCCCTCTCTTATGAAACTTCAAGGTGTGAATGATCTTGTGGGCCTAGATGATGTTTCCCATTATTTTTCTTCCTTCCATAAAGCATGCCTGTTCTTGTGAGACCAGTGTAGGTAGGAGGGGTTTCAGTCTATTTGCTATGACTTTGGAGATTATCTTGTAAACCACATTGCATAGCGCTATAGGTCTGTACCGGTTAGGGGTTTTGGCTTCATTTTCTTTGAGGATTAGTGTGATCATTGTGGCGCTTAGTGCGTTAAGGATTGAGGTTGACCTTCTAGAGTCCTCTACTACCTTATAAACATCATGTTTGACGATTTCCCAGCAGGCTTTGAATAATTCCACTGTGAAGCCATCTGGACCTGGGGCTTTCCCATTGAGCATTTCCTGGAGCACCTGATCAACTTCTTCCGTGGTAATAGGTTTGTTTAGGAAGATGTTTCGTTCCTCTGTGTCTAGGCGTAGAATATGTTGGTTTATCCTTTGAATGGCCCCCGTTCTGTCTTGGATGGGTTCTTGGGTTATCCTATGGAAGTGTTTAACCAAGTAGTTTCAATCTCCTGATGTGATTCACGCTCAATTCCATCCTGGTCTTTGATCTTCAGGATTTTGTTGTGGGCTCTTCTAGCCCTGGTTATTCTATGGAAAAACTTGGTGTTCCGTTCTCCTTCCTTTATCCATCGGATACGGGATTTTTGACGCCAGAGTGTTTCTTCCTGCTGGCATCGCACCTCCCAATCTTGGGTCAACTGGATCTCTTCCTTTTTTCGGTCCTCCGTATAGCCTTCCAACATGCAGGTTTCTTGGATTTTTTTCATTTTTCCTTCTAAGTTGTTTTTCTCTTGGTTTATATTCCCAAAGGTATCCATGTTCCACTATTTGAGTTTATTTTTTATGTACTTAAGTTTCTTATAAAGTTGGAACATCCTGGTCCCTTTCTCCGGTTGCTCCTCCCGCCACCACTATTTTATTATTTCCTTGAAATTCGATTGTTCAATCCAGAATTTCTCAAATCTGAAGGGTTTGTTCTTTGGTGTTGTTTGGAAACCTGCTTCCAGTTGCACTGGCCAATGATCAGATACCCCCCAGGGAAGGATGTTGCAATCTAAGGTTATCCCCTGCATAATGATTGACTCTAATATAAGGAATTTGTCAAGTCTTGTTGCTACCTGAAACTGGTTCATCCATTTATTGTTTCAGGTGAATTGGCCATTCTTAGTTTTAAGATCTACCATCTCCACTATGTCTATGAACTTTGAGAAATCATCCACATCCTAATCCAATCTTCGTGTACCTCCTTTCTTCTCCGCAAGTGAGGTGATGATGTTGAAGTCCCCTGCTAGGATCTAGTGGAGGTTAGTGGATCGAGATTTTATATCTTCTAGGTCTCGAATCATTCCTCTCTTTTCTTCTGACCCTTGGGGCCCATACACATTAATGTAGAGAATCTCCTCTATGTTTCCAATGATTTGCATGCGTATCGTTAGGGTGTGCCTGGTTTCTTCAGCTGCTATTAGATTTAGAATTTGTGGGTTCCACAAAGTGAGAATGTTGCCTGCCATTTGGTGGTCTTCGATGGCTACCATCTTGTACTTGCGCAAATGTTGTTTACTGATTGCCTCCACTCTGTCTGTAGTGCATTTTATCTCTTGAATGAAACAGAGATCCAGTTGTTCCTGATTTAGTTTAGTCCTAAGGATTCTTTGCTTTCTTGCACTGTTTAGGCCTCTTATATTCCAAGTTATGACCTTCATTTAAACATGTGGGGGGGAGTTGGGAAAGAGTTTCTTGATATTACCCGAATTTATCAGTAGCACTCCCAGCTCTTATAGGGATACATTGTTTGATTTCCTACCTTTTTTCTTCCTCATCTGCTTGGGTGATAGCTATGGTTTTCCCTCACCATCTTTGACTCCTAGGTTTCCTATCTCCCCATGTGTGTGTTTTTGTCCTCTGGATTTGGCTTCCTCCCGTAGAAGAAATAGGTACTGGATGCGGTCAAGTTGCTCTGTTGGTACATTGTCGATTCCCTTCCTTTTCCATTGCTCCAATATGTTCGGAAGGTCTATCCCTCTCTTTCCACTAGGTCCCTAAGATAAGGGTATTATGTGCCTACTTCGGTCAGGGTCATCTCCGCATCTCCCTCTGCATATTGCATGGCAGTGTTGTCGTCTTTTATTTCTCCATCCATCGGGGTTGCGCAACTCCCCTGTGTCGTCTTGTTACTTGGTCGGTCGATAGGCTCTTTTGTTGCTTGTTCTCTGACCTCTTGAGCTTTTACCGAGTCACTTTCATCTTCTACCCCTTTATTTTTTTGGTCCCTTCCGTCCAAGTTTTTCCTAGTCTCCTAGTTATTTCCTGTTGAGGTTTTATTCTGCTTTTTATTTGCTCTGTTTCTGGGTTTTGGTGTTATAAACCCTTCCTCGTCCTACTGTGTTTTAGGGTTTGTCACTTCCTGCTTTTTATTAAGAGGGCATTCTCTGATCAAGTGGTCGTGTTCTTGGCATCTTCTGCATCTAAAGGGGATCTGTTCGTAATCTATGTTTTGGATCCATTCCTCATCTCTGAATTCCAAACTTATGGCTTCTGGGAGTGCTCCAAAAATGTCCATCTCTATGCATATTCTTGCATACAATGTGTATCTTCCTTTTAGGGTGGCTTATAAAGTCTTCACATATTTTCCCAGTTTGTTTCCTATTGCTTCAAAAGTGGAAGGCAGCAATAGTCCAAGGGTAATGAATAGAATCTCAGCCAGATCGATACCTTTTTGAACATCTCTTTTTCTGCAGAGAAGTTTTATTTTAGTCTAGCTGAGGCGTGGAAGTATGGACCTCCCTCGAAGACTCTATCCCTATCCTCTAGATTCATGAAGACTGGTGTGAAGAAACCTTTCGAGCCCAGGTGGAGCTCCACTTCTCCATTTGGCTTCCAGTGATATTTGATCCAGTTGCGCAGAGTTCTCTCTGTGGGTCATAACCCCATGAACTTGCATATGAGTGCATGCGTCTTCATCTGGTCCCTGTAGAGTTGCGTTTGTGGGTCCTCCAGTATCACCTTGGGTATCATTGTTTTTTTGGGATTGCACGGGTTGCGCCCTTCTGTCTCGTTGGCCTTCACGGTCTCTTGCATCTCACTCTAAGTTTCTTTAGCTTCTTCTCTCGTGCTCTTGTTTTTGTCCTGGCTTCTTTCTTTTCGTTTGCCTGGGTCTGATCCCGAGGTTCTTGTTGTTGGTGCCTTGAAAACTACGCCTCTTGGCCCTTTCCCTCTGTCCACCACTACCTGTTTGTATGAGGGGGTCCCCTTACCCCCCCGTTTGGTGCTCATTTTCTCTCTGTTGTGGCCATGACTGTCAAACCCTAGCTCGCCTTGACTGTCAAACCCTAGCTCCTTCCTTTCTCTTGATTGCATGAAAAAAAATTTATTTATGTTCATCTTTCACTGAAATTAATGTGCATCCCCAAAAGGTAGAGTTGGATATGGCGTACTTGTACTAATGCCTAGGAAACTAAAGAGGGGTGCCTTGCACCATGAGAAGAGAGCTCTTATCGACCACTTATCATTATTTTCTTTAATTATACCATTTTAAAAGGTATTAACATAAATCTAGTTGAAGCATGAGGGAGAGGAAAGAACCATGAGAAAGCATCACCATAGCTAGCCACACAACCCTCCCTTGTAGCCGTTAAATGAAAAAATATTGACTCTTGAGGTAGCAATTTCAAAGGAGAAGTGGTAATGAATTTGGTTGGAACATTTATATGCTTGATGTGGGGACGGCGAAGAAAGGTTGGTTTTCCTCCAAAAAAAGACAAGTATGATACTCCACCCAATGGACTAATTTTTGTGGCTGATTTAATTGATGTTTTAACTATTTAATTTTATGCATTTTTGTGCCTTATGGAAACCCTATTGATCACAGTCAGTATACATGTTGAATGATCTTTATTTATGTTGAATGATAGTACTATTTTGCTAGCATTTATGGCTTTCATTCAAGTATATTTTTGCTTTTGGTGGCCACCCACAAACAAGGGTAAAAGGACCCCATGTTTTGGTAAAAAGTCCATGTGTGTGCAATTAGCTTGCTTCTCTACTCGCTTACATTTTTCTTTTTTGTCATTTTGTATTACTCATTCTTTTTAGCCATCATTCCCCTATCTTGTTGACCACCTTCATTATTTATGTTACTATTGAATCCATCTTCTTCAACATTCAAATCTAAGTAATAATAAATCATGGTCGGGTCTACTAAGAGTATCATTTGCTCCATCCTCTTCGACAATAAGATATGCATAGCCATTAACAATAATTGCTAGGCCTACTTTTAGTAATGTGAAAGGAAATAATAGTAAAATTTTGCTTTCTTCTATTGCCCACTTCTTATTATCTAAGTTTCTTCATTCATTTGCTCAATTAATTAATTTTAGCTATTAGCTTAAAAGAGTATTAGAAGATGTTCATCCATGCTCTATTTCCTATCATCCTAATTTAGTAAATTCTTTTTCACTTATTAAAAGTTTTTAAAATACCATCATGTTAATGAATTAGATTCCTCGGGATGCACTTGCCTTCAAACAAGGCAAAGTCTAAATTATTGCCAACATATTATAATCTTCCACATTTTTTTTTTAAAGAAAGACTTCATATGTTTTATTAAATATTTACTTCTACCTCTAAATGTCAAGCTTAAAATGCCTTGTCTTGCACTACTAAAGTCTACTTAAATGTTCTTTAAACTATTTTTTTATCAATTCTCTTATTTCAGAATTTAATGAATTCAAATGACATTATTTTATGAATTCTAAAATATCTTTTTAATGAATAACATCTTATGAATTTTTTAACTTAAAATAAATGTCTTATGAATCAAATACTGACATTACTTTGACATTACTTTCCCTAACATTTTATGAATTCCTTAATTCTAAAATAATTTTTTTAATGAATAATATCTTATAATTTTTTTAATTTAAAATAATTTTTTTTAATCAAATACTATCTAAAAGTTAAAATTATAAGTAAGCAATGCTAACACTGATAACCAAAATAACTGTGTCAATTAAAACAGATATTCCATTAAAATATATTATTTTAAAAAATTATAGAAATTTATCCATAAAAAATACAGAATTGCCAAAGGGCTAGAGTTGCTACAACAACATTACAAAACCCTTGCCAGCTTCAAAACCAGAACAAAACAAAGTTAGACCCTGTAAACATCGTACTTAGCATAACCAAGATAAGAGGTGAAACTGAAAACAGGGTCAAATGCTAAGTAGACATGATACCACGGACAACTCGCCAGTGGCCACATCCCCTAAGGAATCAGTGACTTATCACCACCCTTTACACATTCAAAATTTAAATAATGTAAAGTCTGTTTATTGAGACACCACAGCCAAGATAAATCTGGTGAACTAGTAATAGTTGACTTAAAATAATTCAATCTACATCATCTAATTTAATATTTAAATATAATAACTATCTCGTTAAAAAGACAGAACTTTGAGATAAATTTTCAGCAATCATTAATATATGATAAACAAAAATAATGTTTAAAAGTGGTTATGTTGAGACTTATTTCCAAACTATAACTTTGGATATCATGATTGGGCCTGGTTTTCACATGGTATATACTTACTAGGGCCAAAGAAAAGAAGTTAAACATGGCCTATCAATTCTTTCATGAATTTCTTCTTGAATCATCAACAAAAACTCACGAGTTTCTTCTGTAAACACAAAGCAAATTAATTGATGCATTCCCAACTCCTCTAGAATTATCTGCACAAATTTGACTCTGTGCACATACAATACACATTCTCTGAAGTCTCAAATATTCAATGTAACATTTCGGCCTATCAATTCTCTAATGAATTTTTTCTTGAATCCCCAGCACAAACTGATGAGTTTCTTTTTAAAAACAAAGCAAATTCATTGACAGATTCCCAATCCTTCTAGAATTATCAGCACAAACTCGACTCTGTATTTAACACACAATAAAAATTTTATGAAGTCCCAACTATTCAATGTGGCATTTTAGAATCTCTCCCAATAAAAGCATCTATTGTTTTCCAAGGATGAATAAGAAAAAAAAAATAGTCTTTTTCATATTATCATTATAGAAGAAATGTGTCATGTTGAAAAGTACAAGGTTTTCAATAATATTACAGTATGTGGGGGACTCCAGACTGCAGTATATCCCTTGTAACCTTATTGTCCTACAATTGATCTTTGTTCTTTGTTGACATAAATGTACTAACAGTGAAGACCTGCAGATAGAGGGCTCAAATAACAAGCCCAGAATACCCTATAAAGAAGGTATTGCATGGAAACATAACAATCTAATCAGTAGTCAACCCTAGTGATATACTCATTACAAAGCAACCCTGGTGATATACTCATTACAAAGCTAGCAAGGAAGCATGCCAACAACCTAACAACTGCAAAAAACAAATAATTCTAGCGACAAGTGTGGTCCCAAGAAACCCATATGAACACCATAACTAGATATTGGGTTGTAAAACTTGATTTATGAAAGGCTAGAAGTTGCCAAGGATCAATACAAACAAATGAATAAATCTTCATGTATAAAACAAGCAGTTCAAAACCTCAGGATGATTGTTTTCTTCTTGTCTTTGTCACCTGCATCTTCTCCCTCTATCTCTTTCTTCAAAATGGTAGCCTTCTTCATTTTCCCAATATCCTTAACGTAGAGTTGTTGATACCAAAGAAGAAAAGGGGTAGAATCAACTTGAATAATGGCACTCTTCACCAGGGTTTGGATTCTGACAAGCTCATTATTAGATACATTATAAACCACATCTATTATATGAATCTTAGGAGTCATAACATCATAACCCAAAGAATAGTTCCCAGTATCGAATCTCGGGGCCCTCAACTTCACATTACCTCATCTCACACACAACCTCTACATTGTCTTGTTACTCGACAACTTTGTCATTGCAGATTGCCTTCCAAACTCATACCCATGAGATACCCATGATTGCAGAACCGGACAGAATGCCTGTAGATTGCTTGCAATCTTGGACCACACCACTATGTGGCTTTCACCCCTCCTTCACCTTATTCCAACAAATTTGAGTAATCTGGGATCTGGAAAGAGAACCTTGTTAGTCAAAATTATTACATGACAGTAGATCTATGAGTCACGATAATATTTTTAACAACTTCCAACACCATACATGCCAATAAAATAGTCAACCAAAGAACTCAAAAGAACAGAAGAAAAACAACACAGATTTCCTTAAAGGACTAATGCAAGTTCATTCAACCTTCTAACCTTTATTGAACAAAAGCAAGCATGCAAACTCTTATCTTCAAATATGAAGTGATAGAAACATCTCTTAGTATTACCAAGAAGTGGACACAAAAGAGTATCTTGTGTTAGATTCATAATGAAGAAAATAGCAGAAATATAATGGAAATAACTCAAGCAATCAAGAAACCATGATGAACAGAGATAAATAAATATTGGTAGAAAAGTCATACTCTATATTCATCAATGCTTCAAATAATCATGTACATAGATGTACATATATAATACAATAAGACCATAACTGTCATGTAACTGTATAATAGTTAGGTAAACTAACTAACTTATGATTAGAGTTTTAACATCCCCCCTTAATCATAAGTTTGTTCTTGCCTGAAAAACTGTCACTACTTGACAATCAACAATGTGTCAAGCGAATATTCAGAGGGTTGGTTGATGATGCTCTCTGAACTCTAAAAAAAATAGCAGAAGCTGATGTATTCTACTAAATTGGTGGTTTAAGGGTGACCACAAACTCATTTGGTGGTTTTGAGATGACCACAAACCGAATCTCTAGAAAAATTTGATGTCTTCTACTAAATGGCATGGTTTTAGGTTGACCATAAACTAACAAGAGCTCAAGGCTCAAAAATCTGAAAATGTAACAAGCAGAACTTCATGTCTTTTGCTCAATTGGTGGCTTTAAGCTGACCACAAACCATATCAACAACAATATGTTCAGGAACAAGACTACATACCAGGAACTAGGTTGCATACTTGATCATCTTTTCACATGCTCTAAATCAAACTTGGAACCTGACTCAAAATCAAACTTGGAACCTGACTCAACTAGATTTCCCCCCTGTCAGGGACAAGTGGTTCTAACTCCCTTGACCGTCATTCACAAGTATGGCCAAGAAGAGATCCAACACATCAAACTGTCTTCCAGTGGAGTCTGAAGACTCGATCTTCAACTCAGAAGGCTACATCAACTGGGCCCCAATCATACCCTAAATCATCAAATCTTGAAAAACATTCATGTCCATCAACTGTAGAAATATCTCCAATAAAGTACGATTGTACTTGTGTATAAATCCGGTGATAAGAATGCTCCAATAAATTGGCTTCCAAATGCCAATGCCAATTCCCTAACCATTCAAAATGAAGTTGTTTCCGCTTGCGCTTTTGGCACCTTACTAAGGGGTGATTTTTTTTTTCACAAAATCTGCATGCGTGAAGATCAAAACAGTTTGACTTATCATGGCCAAATCGATGACAATGTTTGCACTGTATGGATTCTTTATCTGACTTATTATCATGATCTGGAATATCTGTAACAACATCTTTATCAACAGTATCCTGTACCTGTTCCTTACCAATATCCTCAATCTCTGTCATCTTATCATCATTCAAAAAACCTCCACTCACAAAGAAAACATGTTCGCAATAATTAGGAAAATGAAAAAGGTTGTTAGCATCCTTTACATATCCTAGTCCATATCGATTTCATTTAAATCGTAATTATTTCCATGGTTGAACAATTATAATTTCTCTACCACATTCATCCGCAACTTTTTCTGTTATAGGGACTTTATCCAACTCATCTTCATGTTTATGACTGTCATCACTAGTCAACTGAATGTCTTCATTATTTTCATCCTTGATGTCATTTTGGTTGTTGAAATCACATTGTTGGTGTCGAAGCAAACTTAACTCATCAGACAACAACTTGTTTTGATGTTTGAACATATCAATCTTCTTGTGTGTTACTTGTAAACAAGTAATCACTGTACTAAGAGTGCACTTGTTTATTGCAATTGTAGATTCTGTAGTTGAGTTAATTAATGTGCGCAATATTGTAAATAGTTCTTCAATTCTTGCCATTATGAATAATATGGAAGAGAGATGACCAATAACTTAGATGCACACAAAGATCCTAAGAGAGACCCCCTTATTCAATTTCAGGTGGGTCAAAGAGGACTCCTTATAACTTCCAAAAACTTCTTATAACACCTTTACAAAAAGTCTTCAAATAAATAACAAACCCTTATAACTCCAATTACAAACAATTAAACAATTTTTCATTTGCAAGCATTTATAATGAGAACATTCTTATAACTCCTTATGTTTCCTTGAAATACACCTTCTTTTTTATATATAAACTTAATGACTTATCAATCCAAAAGATTTTAAGAGATCTTGCGTATATGACTTATCACTCCAAAAGTTTTTATTAAGAGATATTGCAAGCTATAACCCTCATAAAGCAATATTTTATGCAAACAACAACTATTTTGAAGACAATCCAATGCTTCCTCTCAACAATGGTGTTTACCCCCACAACTATGGCTAACTTTAAAATTAATTCCCAAAATCTCTCATGTTACCATTAATACAATTGAGATTTGATGAGACTTTATAGCCACTCTTTCCAATATTTGACTTTCTTCGAAGCGTTTTCCTTTTCCTTTGATATACCAAACAGTCATTCGTTCAAGACTCCGTTCAATCGTTCACTTTTAAATATAAAAAGTCACATGAAAATATTACCTCAAATTCTTTGATGTATCATTCATTTCCAGCCAAACAGTCATTCGTTCAAGACTCCAGGATCCTTGGACTCAAAATGGTTGTCCTCATCAGACATGATTTTTCTTTATTATAATTCGCGGGCAGCCAACCAAACAACACGAAACGACCAAATTCCAGCACAGACTACAATTTTAATTTTCGTGCGTTTTTGCGGGCTCACAAATACTTCTCACGCAGAGGAGGCGGAATACAATTCTCCCAACAAATATATTGCTCGCAAAGATAGCATTGGTCTTTAAAAATGAAATATGAACTATGTGGCTTATCAATCAACACGCCCAGGTCGCAGATCTAATGTATATTTTGGAAAACCCTTGTCTTTAAAAAAAACGACAAAATATAAACTGTCATATCTTGGCCTGTGAGTATTTAGAAAATCTTTTTCCTATGTACGACGACCCTTTATTTTATTGACAAATGGAAAGATCAACAATTACCCATTACCTGGTTGTATATTCTCCTTCACAGGCCCGCGCTCTCTCATGTGAAGGGCTCCCTCAACCTCTTTCATTGCCTAGCTCCTTGGTTCCTTTTTTCTTCATCTACCATAGAAAACTACCATGTTGCTACCAGGCCCATAAGATCAGTATCATCCTCTGATACCAATAGGCCTCTAAGATCATATGCATGCTCTGATACCACTGTTAGATTCATAATGAAGAAAATAGCAGAAACATAATGTAAATAACCCAAGCAATCAAGAAACCATGATGAACATAGGTAAATAAATACTCGCAGAAAAGACATACTCTATATTCACCAATTCTTCAAATAATCATGTGCATATACGTACATATATAATACAATAAGACCATAAATGTCATGTAACTGTATAACAGTTAGGTAAACTAACTAACTTATGATTAGAGTTTTAACATCTTGGATTAAGAGGTGATCTAAGAGATAAAAGCAGGAAATAGGCATCAAAACCATAGTAACAGGACTCGCAAGTATCACTCAACTTGCAAGCCAAATGAGTTTTTCCATCTCACCAAGGAGTCAAACTCAGGCTTGGCTAGTCATACCTACTAAATCAGACAACAACTCACAAATACTCACAATTCAAACCCTTGACTCATGAGTTGTTGATGACATCAAAGATTTTTACTCACAGAGCATGATTTTGACTCACTGAGCCTTCTATAAATGCCAAGAAATGTTGCAAATGAGCTCATTTTGTCCATCTTTTTATCTTTTTCACCCACAACACTTGCAGACCTAAAAATGACTGAAAAAAGAATGATGTTGGACATCTTTCTATTAAACCAATGCTAGAATCTAAAGAGTTCAAATTTCGTGATGAATACTGGGCATGGATATTCAACAATTGAGTTGGACAATGTAGCTCTTTTAGAACATTGAGGAAAAGAATAATTGCAACAATGTCCAAGCAGCCTGCATTAATGAAAAATTTTAGTGTTGAAAAGCTTTAAGGGGTACTTACATTTTCATCTCTGCATAGCTAAGCAGAAGTTAGTGTTGGCTTTTTATGGCATACCCTCTTTTCCATAGGCTTAGATAACATCAGATAAAAAACCTGTGGTGGCAATTGAAGGGCTCCTGCTTCATCCAGTTTAGTAAACATTCCATGTCTTTGAACTTGTGGGCGATCTCCAAAATGTGGATCATAAGAGCATAAGTAGCTTGATTGTGGCAAAAGCCCCTCTCTCATTAGGTTGCTTTAAAGATGTTGAAGATTACTTGGAAAAGGGATATTTGTTTTAGTAGATATATTACTTGGGCACATGCCATATGTTGTTGGAGTGTGAGTCATTTGATTTGGTGGGAACTGAGGCCCTTCATTTTGAATGGATGATGATGAGAGTCATTTGAGAGAAAATGTTGAGAAGAAGCGATGATGCATAGTTGAGAAGAACAATAGGAAGAGGGGAACATTCTTCTTCTTTGTAGATAGGCTTATTATTGTCAACCTTGTTGTTTTTGTTGAATGATAGTTTTTCTTATCACCCAATCTAGCACTTGTGCAAATCCTTCACAAGATGCAAAACAAGTGTAACATATGGAAGTACTTGCCACTGTCACCTTATCAATTACTTCCCTCGTTTTAGTGAAGGATTGAGATCCAACACAAGGGAGACTTCTCTAGAAACCTCAAGAAATCCTATAGCAAGATCAAATATATTCTACGGCCTCCTATCTTGGTTACTCAAATACACCACCACTTAGATCTAGGTTCAAGGTAAACAAGGTGGTTAAGTAAAGCAATTCCAAATTTGTGTGTGTGAGGTGTTCAAGACAATGAGAAATAGCTATCAAGTCAATTGAATCAAATAAATGCCCCAAAACACTACAAATCAAAAGAAAAGTTATGGTTGTCATAATGATCTTGAAATACTAAACGAGTTCTCTGATACAAATTCAACCCAAAAATCTTTAGATGTTAATCAGTTCATAAATACACGTAAACATCCGACCAGATTCGATAAATTCAAGATCGACTTGACTATTTTCCAAAGATCATGTAAATGTCTTACTTATCCATAAATTTCATTAACTGATAATATAACTTGTGGAAATAATGAGTGCCAAAATAGAGAAAAATAGACCACTCTTATTAATTCTCAAAATGTTAAAAATTACAATGAAATGGTCTTTACAAATGTCAAATTATGAAGACACCCTTCAAGTCGGCTACTCCAACCCAGAAACAAAGGTCACCATTAACATCCTCATGAAATTCTGAGAAGAATATGTATAAAGTCAACTATATTTTGAAGAGGTGCCTGTAAAGCCATTTTTGCACGTATAATGAAACTATGGGTCTCATACATGTCAAATTGAGATAAGAATTTCATAGACAACACTTTTACACAAAAATAACATGAGCATCAGATTCTTATCAAAATTTTGAGAAAAATGAGTATAAACACCCTATACATTTCTCCAAGAACTCAATGGCACACAAAATGAGACAAATATAGCATAGGAACACCTATTGCACGCAAATTGAGACAAATATGAACTTGGCATGAACTCCCATGAAACATGCTCCAATCTGGCATGAAAACATATGTCTTGTTTTGGTCCAGAGATAGGTTTAAATAGGTCAAAAACTAGATCTAATTCGATTGGCATTGTTA
>JASDQU011507722.1:0-22586 GCA_032191745.1 Picea mariana
AATCAAACAGAGAAAAGAATTAAGGTGTTGAGGACATATCATGGTGGAGAGTTCTGTGGGAATGAATTTGAATAATTCTGTAAGAAGTGCAGTATAGAAAGGTAGAATACTACTCCATATGCACCTCAGCAGAATGGAGTTGCAGAAAGGATGAACAAGACGTTCATGGAAAAAGAAAGGTGCATGCTCAGTGGTGTCGGGTTAGGCCAATAATTCTGGGCAGAGGCAGTGGGTATTGCATGTTACCTGGTCAACAGATCATACTCATCAGTGTTGGATGAAAAAACTCCACAAGAGGTATGGATTGGTAAGAAACCTTCTCTTACACATCTCAAGGTATTTGGTTGTGAGGCCTATGTTCATGTTCCAAAGGAAAACAAGAGCAAGTTAGATAAGAAGGTTGAAAAGTGTATCTTTATTGGGTATAAAGATGGTCTCAAAGGTTATAAGATTTGGAACCCAGAAACTAAGAAGGTTGTGTATAGTCGAGATGTGGTATTTAGAGAAATGAAGGATCTTGTTAAACATGAAGTCCTACCAAGTAAGGAAGAACCAGAGAAAATAGCGTTTGATTTAAAGGATGATGAATCAGACTCTATAGAAGAATAGGAATCAAAAGAGGAAGATCCTCATACTCTAGTATTGAGGAGATCGGTTCAAGAAAGAAGGCTACCGGAAAGTCATACTCCATCTAATTTCCGTTTAAATTTTTCTTTGTCTATTACTGATGATGATCCTAGAACTGTAAGGGAGGCAGTGGGTTCAGAGGAGGGAATTCTCTGGAAAAAGGCCATGGATGAAGAAATGGTAGTCTTGGATAAGAATGAGGGTTGGGATCTAGTGGATTTACCGACTGGAAGAAAGCCCATTGGAAGCAAATGGGTATTTAAAAAGTAGCTGAATGGAGAAGGCAAAGTGGAGAAATACAAAGCTCGGTTAGTAGCAAAGGGTTATTACCAGGTTGAAGGAATTGATTTTGGTGAGATTTTTTCTCTTATTGCCAAGTTAATTCTATAATATTTATGTTATCTGTTGCTACTGCATTAGATTTTGAAGTAGAACAGATGGATGTGAAGACAACATTCCTACATGGGGATCTGGAAGAAGAAATCTATATGAAGCAACCAAAAGGCTTTGTTGTGAAGGGAAAGAAGGAGCTGGTATGCAAGATCAAAAAGTCTCTGTATGGTTTAAAACAATCACCAAGGATGTGGTATCAAAAATTTGATACTTATATGTTGGGACTTGGCTTCACAAGAAGCAAAGAGGATCATTGTGTGTATTTTAAATTAATTAGTGATCATTTGATTTATTTGGTCTTGTATGTGGATGACATGTTGTTGATAGGAAATAACAAGGAGATTATCTAGGTTGTGAAAACTCAATTGTCCTCTAGGCTCTAAATCTGACATGAAGCATCTCAATGCTTCAAATTTCATTTTGGGCATGGAAATTAAAAGAGATCAGAAAAAGAGGAAACTCTAGTTAAATCAGAGAAAGCATGTCGAGACAATATTGCAGAGGTTTACTATGCAAGAATGTAAACCGGTCAAGGTCCCTATTCTTGTTGGTGTAAAGTTATATGTGGATCAGTGTCCCAAGACATGGGAAGAGGAGGAGGACATGTCTTGTGTTCCATATGCGAGTGTAATTGGTAGTTTGATGCATGCAATGGTCTGTACTAGACCGGACATTACACATGCAGTGGGAGTTTTGAGCGGGTATATGTCAAAACTAGGGAAGGAGCATTGAACAACAATAAAAAGGGTTTTTAGGTATTTGTGTGCCACTGCTAGCTATGGATTGTGCTACCAAGGAAAACTGGGTTTGGACAGAGTATTGAACATACATGGCTTTGTGGATGCAGACTGGACTATAGATCTAGATCGTAGGAGATCTACAAGTGGGTATGTGTTTAATCTGTTTGGGGGAGAAATCAGTTGGATGAGCAAAAGACGAGATGTAATGGCACTTTCAACTACAAAAGTTGAATACATGGCAACCACTATTGCAAGTAAGGAAGCAGTATGGTTACAAAGATTGTGTTTAGGTATTGGGTTGGTACAACAAGTTGTAAGGATAGATTTTGACAGTCAGAGTGCAATTTTTCTGGAAAAGAACCCAGCTTATCATTCAAAGACAAAGCATATTGATATTCAATATCACTTTATGAGAGACATGGTTGAAGAAAAGAAAGTGTTGTTGACGAAGGTGGACACTTTGAAGAATGTTGCAGATTGATTAACAAAATCTGTGAGCACTGAGAAGTTCTCTTGGTGTAGAGGATCCATGGGCATTGTTGCCCTGGATTGTTGACTATGTAACCTTGTAACCCCCTATATGCAAAGAAAACAACAAGTGGGAGAATGTTGGGTATGTGTTATGTTTTTTTCCTTGTTTTTAGTCCCCTCAATTTTGGTGTCCATTGTTGGGCAGTTTTTCGGCACATGGTTTTTGCCTATGGTTTTCTATTTTCGATTAAGGAATTAGGGTTGTTGACTAATCTAGGTCATTGGGTTAAGGTTTTGGATGTCACTAGCTCCTATGTGTATATTGTATTGTAAACAATGTATCAATATGAATGAATATATAATATGTTGATTTTCCCAGTTTGGGTTCCAGGGGAAAAATCTCTATGTAATGTGTGTATTTTCCATTGTATATTTTTTGTTCTTTTATTGAAAATCTATTTGCAATAAAATATTGTACAAGCTTAAAATCTACACCAACAACTTTCGTGGGGTTGATGGACAACTTCTTAAAAACTTTAACCAATTCTTTTATGTTTGTATATTTGGATGACATCCTCGTCTTCAACGAGAGTTGGAGGATAACACTTTCACCACATTTAGTAGGTCCTCCACACTCTGCGGCAACACAAGATATGTGCTAACGTAGAGAAATTCTCCTTCAACATGAACTTGGACCAATACCTCAAATACATTGTAGATGCACATGGTGTGAATGTGGATCCAACCAAGATCCAAGTCATCTGTGACTGCCTAGACCTGACAACACTAACCAAGTTATGGAGATTCTTAGGCCTTGCCAAATTATATCACATATTTGTGTTGGGGTTCTCTCATTTTGCATGGTCCATCATCTAAGTGACCAAGGGTGGTTGTAACGCCAAATTTGTGTGGGCCAGGTCACAATAGAAAGCATATGATGATATGAAACATGATTTATGCTCAGCCCCGGTGCTCACCTTACCCGATCTGCAACAACCTTTTGATATTGAGACAGATGCTTCAAACTACAAAATTGGTGTCGTTCTCACTTAGCACAATCATCCAGTGGACTATCATAGTGAGACACTCTTAGATATTGTCCATAAGTATCCCACCTATGGAAAAGAGATTTTTTCCATTGTATAAGCGTGTCGCCAATGGAAGCATTATGTAACATCCCCAGCCACCCACAGGCCGAGAAATGCCACCGCTCAAACGCTTTACTTAGCTTTGAAATCATTATGTAACATCCCCGACCATCCATGTTGAGCCACGCTACACCAGAGAAAACATACGTTCTTTGTGCGGGACATATTGTAACATACTCAACATCGAAACTGAGCTATGTCACATAAATTTCTATCTGCATGTGATTTAAACATATCCACACATAGAACTCTTGTAGAAGCATTATATGTAAAACGTAGGCATACAAATATATCTATAAATACACAGATTCACACTGAAATCACCATAAACATACACATGTAGCATATACAAGAAATACCAACAAATATACTGACAGTCATAACCATGCATAAGATAAACCCATAAAATTGAACACGTAAATAATAATGCAACATGTAATTTTATCACCCAAAAGGCACTTATCTTGGTAATAATGTCACCACTGTGTGCAGACAATCCGTGAACCTCCCAGACTTAGACCACATTATTCATCACTCTCAACATTGAGTCACCCCCGAGCTAGGACTAAACTTCACCTAGGCAAAGGGATTCCTAACTAGGCTAAAGGCTCATGGACAATAGGAAAGACTCTCTCTCAGGTGCTCACTCAACTAACAGCCTACAGTCCCTCATTCCCCACATACATGTCCCACCTGAGGAAGTGTGCCCCATCTCTGCTCAACAGTCCCTCGGCTACCCCACTTCCCTTCGAGGGCTTCAGCAACAGGCCAAACAGGAAGTCTCAGATCCCTATAGCTGCAGTTCAACACCTTCAGTAAGTCAATTCCCAGCAATTCTCTCACCCAGAGAATTGCTCATGGGCCTGACAACCCGCCTCTTCAATATCCCACGGGCCTGACAACCCGCTTCTTCAGTATCCCATGGGTCTGACAACCCGCTTCTTTAGTCCAACATCCTAGCTAACCCGCTACACCAACCTCTTTGGCCATGGATACAAGATCTGTATAGTGACAGAAAGTATGGAGGATAACTGACTGTGTGAGTGAAAAATGGTCATGGAATCATGGCTGAATGAGGGAAGGAATCATGGAAAATATGATGGTCCAAATGATGGGGAAAGTGTGAAAATGAGCTAAGTCCCAACAATATGTTTGCATGCTTCCAACTTGACACTTGTCATGTTGGGAGCTACTTTGGCTCACTTGTCCGCAACTTTGGAACTTAGGATAAAATAATTATCCATACTTTATGATTTAAGAAATATTAATATAATATTCCTTTTTGGCTTAAGCTTTCCTAGCTTAGCCCCTTTCCTTAACTTACCCCCTCCCTTTCCCTAACTAGTGGAGTTTAGTTTCTGATCTCTTTTATCGTGGTCAGTCTACGCGCAGTGATGTATTTTATATTAAATATAAAACATGTACAAAAACAGGCGCACTAGCCATTTAACATCTAGGCTCTTCGGCCTAATCAAAACATAAGCATCCTAGCTTATAATAACTAGCTCACCAGCCTATAAAACATATCTTATACACAAAGGCTCTCTGGCCTCAACATCGCGCACACGTAAGATGTTGCATGCGGTATCCTGAAATGTGCACACTTCCTCATTTTACTGCGCAGTACATGCGCACATTATGCCATGAAAGGTGCATCCAAAATTATATCAAAACAACACACCAGCTTAAGTACATTTGTATTTACATTTACAATTGGGTCCGGCCTTAGGGATATTACACATTACATTCTAGGGAAAGGCACAATCATCCATACATATCACAAGCCTATGCAGCTCATGCAGACACAAGGCAAATTACAGAACGATCGCCATTAAAAGTGGTCCACATAATTCCAACAGTTTCACCTCAACATTAAATATAATAAAGGGAGAACTATTTGCATCGTTGACTACCTTATTCAACCTCTAGTTGCAGCACTAACCACGGTGCTCGACTCTTGCGGGCATGAGACCTCCAGGTGGTCCTGTTATCCCCATTTTGTGGGATAACTAAGGAGATCATGTCTCGAGGCCCTTAGGTTGCAAATATGAAGTGCCGAGAGACCACATGACTAGTAGTTTTCACTTGCACATATGGAAGCTCGCTCTATAACCATAATTTGGATCCATTGTCGGCGCATCCACCACACTAGCTAGCTTTTGGATGACACATGGGTCTTGCTCCATGCGGTACAAGTCAGGTATTGTGGCAAGTAATAACCCTAATATTTGAGGCATTTAAACATGTTGTATTTGATTTTATTTTGATTATAGAACACTTGCTTGGACATTATGCTTTTGACCTTGTTTCACCTTGGTGAGTGTCATAGACTTCCTAGTAAGTGGCCAACTTTTGGGGAAGGGTTGCAACTAGGGATCCCTTGAGAGGTTATCTTACCAATTCCAACCATACTTACCACTTTATGCTCATTACACTCCCATTATATTGCCCTCTTCCAGGCCCTTTAACTTTAGTGACCCAAGAAGGGTCTGTACCTAATTTCATGGGAAGAAGGGGATGAAGGCCCATGGGGATGGTTGCTGGAAAAAGATAAGAGCCTAAAATATAAACCTTCTAGATGCTCGCCCAGACAGGGCTTGAGAACGATGAGTTGCTTCTCTTAAAATAATTGAAGACCTACACAATATCCAACACATAATAAATATCCTTCTTGAATATAAGACTAACACAAGTGCATCACAACTCTTTACATGGTTACCCCTATGGCACTTTGTGGACCTCTTCTTTCAAGTGACACTGTGTTACTGCCCCCCAATCTAATCGATTCACTATTGGTATTGCACACATGTTTGGATCATTTATTAATTAATAAATGGAAATAAATGGGCTTGGAAAAAGGTTACATTGAGGAAGAAGGTGCAGCGCACCCCCTACAAAGGCACCCATAAATGAGATAATTCGAGCCCTTGTATGTCATGAAACTCATTGACCTATGAAGTATAAAACCCTATCCACCTCATCATCCACTACATGACCTTGAAGGGGCATCCTTGGGAGCATCTCGTACTCGAGGGTTCTGGTCTACCCAATAAGAATTTTATGGCACCCCCCCCATACCTAAACTTGGTCAATTGTATAAGGTCTAGGAGCATTTGTTTAATTTGATGAGGTAGTTTTGATGCACATGTTTAGGTGCCTTTTTTATTAGATGTGGTTTTCACTTGCCATGATATTTTGAGTTTAGATCCTTGGAGGGCATGTCTATTTGTTTTGTAGGACCTTGTTGGTGGACAGTTTTGGAGGAACAAGCCTAGATTGAGATTCCATGGGGCTTGAAGCCCACAGGTTGGATGCCAATGGCCCACATGTCAGATCATGATGACTTGACTTTGGAGGCATAGAAGACATCATGGATGACCTTACCTAGCCCCAATTTCCCAAACGATTTTCCTAGGAGAGGCAAAACATCACTCTTTGGGGCTTGATGTCACCTAGGGATAGGGTTGGTTGTGATGGAGTTATTTTTCATTGACACTTGGAATTATTTGATGGAGAGAATATGTTGACTTGTGGGAAAAGGATATAGCACATGAGGAAAAGGCCTTTGGAGGCCAAACGTTCCATCCCCAACTCCAACAAATTGCTAAATATGGCAAAATGTTGCCCTAAAGGGGTGACATCATCTTATTTTATGGTTTCTAATGTGCAAAAAGTGTAAATTAAATATTATTGTTTTGTTGAAGAGGTAAGATAAGGGTTGTTGACCCCTTGTCTTATGTTTTACCCTAATTAACTGGACAAACTATGTTTTAGACATTTTGTATAAATAGATATCATGTGACTATCATTCCATAACATAACTCTTCCATTGTGAGAAGTATTTGGCTGAAATTTGCGCCCTCCTTGGGCAACCTTCTCTCTCTTGTGATTTTTATCTTGGTCTCTTTATTGTATTGGTGGAAGAATTAGTGCGCTACCCTTTTTGGAGGTTTTCTTTGGCATATGTGGTGGATGTATCTTAGTAAGTAGAGGTTTATCTTGCCATTTCTTGAACTAGGTAAAGATTTGTCTTGTTGATGCTTCATTGCTTGGTCACAAGTTCAATTTGTTAGATTTCTTGGGGAGTATAAGGATTTACAACCCCAACATTATCTATCGTCTTTGTCTATAAGTTATTTGTTGCACTAGGTTATACTAGGAGAAGTAAAMGGGCTTACACCCTCCTAGTATCACCTAGATTAGCACTTTCTTTCCTKAGGGAGTAAGAGGGTTTACACCCCCAAGGAGATAACATTGCTTAGCTCTTTATTTACTTGACTCCCTAACCCAATAACTAAATGAACTAGTATAATTGCATTGGAGAAATAAAATATTTCATTGGTTAATGTRAAATTTTATGATTTGAAGGTTGTCTAAGTTGGATTTAATTATTTTCTCGATAAGCTTGATTAAGCCACTAGGGTGTCATATTTGCTCAAGTAATTCTTGTTGTTGTTATAAARCTTCATCTATATCCATTCAGACTATAGAAACCATAATCAAACTTCTCAAATAACTCTTAAATCAACTACTAAAAGTTGCCTAAATTTTGCCCACATAACCTACTAGGCCTAGCACATCTCTTGGTAGATTTTGGGGAAGTCTTAGTGGATGATTTTCTTGATGTAATAACTTGTTTGTTACAATCAATAAGTTTGAATAATATCTCTGCAATACTATTGTGTAACAACCTTTTTTCATTGTTGAAGTCTAATGTTATTTTTACTTGAGTTGATCTAGTTGTTTCTAGTTTATCTTTTGCTCTTTCAACTAGACTTTTAGCAACTTGTTTGCAACATTCATTATCATTTTCATTGTTGATATATAGTACTACTAACTGCTACAATAAGGGACAACAAGCCTAAATTGTTTTTCCATAATATATTTGGGCTTGTATCTTCATTTTGTTGGCATGTTTACAGTTGGGAGTGTGCTTGTCATTGATGGTAAGAACAACGATGGCAAACAGGAAAGCAAGGAAGAACAACAACAATGATGGCAGGAGAAGGTTCGGAGGCCGAAACCTTTGAATGCTTAGAAAACCCTTCTAAGTTGGAAGACATCACAAGCTCAAGAAGAGGAGCGACAGTGGTCGTCATATCAGTGTCCAGATAGGAGGAGTGTGCAGAAAGATCGAGCCATTGATCTGAGAACATGATTGACGAACAACGTATAGTTCAGGTCTAAAGATGCGAGGAGTTTACACTCCTGAAAGCTTAAGATTTGAAATCCCCAAAATGTGAAGTTCTGTCAGCCGTCTGATCAATTTCAAGTGGAAGGATAGGATAAGCTAGAAAAGTTGCATCGCATAAAGATCGAGCCATCGATCTAAAATACTGATCAAATGAACAACATTCACTTCGGATATAAATATGCAAGGAAGTTACGCTCCTGAAAGTTTGAGATTTGAAAATCCTGGAGCCCAGAAATCCGAAATGAATAAGGACCGTCAGATTTGGAGATCAGACGATGACCGTTAGATTGGGGAGATCTACGTCAACAGATTACATCAGAAAATCTTGTCCTCGAGGACATGTGGCAAACCATGTCAGCATGGACATGTGGTGGATCCACATCAGCAAGGACATGTGGCGCAGTCAGAGAATGACAAGTTTCAAGTTTATTCAGAACTCCAGGTACGTGCAAATCACAAATCTGAGTGACACGTGGCAACGACTCGTCTCATGACACGTCATCGAGTGACGCAAGAGTTACGTCACTCTGGGAGTTTTGCTTAAGGAGTTTTACCATCAACACTCCCCCAAAGTCTCCAAGGTTGAAGTCCAGAGGCGGAGGATAGCCATCGAATCACCGAGAAATCTCGACCGTTGATCTGATATGAAGCATTTCGGAGTTTCACAAGTTGAGAGATTCGAGGCAACTCATAGTGGGAGATTGTCATTTAATCTCAGCCATTGATCAGAGGGAGAGACCTCAACTGTTGATCTGATATGAAGCCATTTCAGAGTTTCACGTATCGGGAGTTTGGAGACAACTTGCTACAGAATCTCCGAAATGCAAATTCGTGAAGTTGATCTGAGTCGTTGATTGCAAGGGAATCGACGACCGTAGATTTGGTCTCAAGGAATTCGTCGATTCGGGGATCGAGAATTTGGAGAAGATAGGTGAGCGAATTCACGAAGTTCGCAATGTCCCGAAGTGAGAAATCGCAAAGCGCTTGTTGGCGTAGTTGGTGATCATCGCCGGTGGTCACATGAAAGAAGGAGCTTGCAAGTTGCTAGGCTCCATTTCGTGATCGAGAGTTGGAAGAGTCAGAGTGACTCGCAGTAAAACTTGTGAAACATGAAGTTGTGAAGCGCCTTTTGATTAGGCCTGTGGTCACAGCCAGTGGTCACATCAACAGAAGAGAAGGGAAGGAACTAGCAGTGCTAGGCTCCATTTCAGAGTTTCGTGAATTGGGAAAACCAAGGTGACTCACAGTTGATCACCTGAAATGTGAAATCGCGAAATGACTATTGGTTAGGCATATGATCGTCGTCGATGGTCACGTGAAGGAAGAGGCTATAAGTCGAAGAAGCCATGATTGACTGGTTGTAATTTCCAAAACGCAGTGATGAAATCGGCCATAGAACTAGAGGAGCTGCAGGGTGATCACCAAAGGATCTGAACAGCTTTGAGGTGACTTCCAGTGGAATGAAGACTGATCAGAGAGAAAATTGACAGATGGAAAAGTGTTGATGTCTGTAACTGCAACAAAGAGGATAAAGCTCAACTGTGACAGAGAAGATGAAGAGTCGCATCGCTAGAGAAAGCAAACAATCTCAGGATAAGCCAATGATGATGAACAGACTTAGTGTAACCGCCAAAGAAGATGATGGGTTGCATGGATGATCTGAAAAGGACTGGGTATGATAAATATGCGCAAAACAGAGAGGAGAAGGTTGCTTCAGCAGTGAATTATTCATGCAAGGAAAAGCAGGTTGTGTGCAACAACTGAAACACACAGAAGAGGCATAGCGCATAGAATAGAAATGCATATCTGAGAGAGAGACAGAGGAAGTCAAGGTGCACGTGCAAAGACAGAGCAAAAGAACAGAAATCTCAAAGAAGAATGCAAGTAGGAAGACATTGATGCAGGCAGAGCATAGTGGTGCAGCAGAATGATGATGAGACTGGTAAGCTATAGATAAACATTGTATCACTGTAATAAGTTTCAGTAATGAAGTTTTTCTAATTAGGGTGGAAGGGAGGTGCTAGGGAGGATTGTTTTCCTCTGAGTTTCAAGTGGGTGMTTGAACATAGGGAGTTGTAGCTTCCATCTGGTTGCATCTAAAGAAACAAGGGTGGCAGGGTGGTGCAAGGGAGAACATTGGTTCTTTGATATACAGGTTGGTGCCTGTGTGACTAGAAGTTGGTGCTTCCATCTAGTTGGTGCTGAAACACTCAGGGAGTTGGTGTTGGAACACTCAGGGAGTTGGTGCTTCCTTCTAGTGGGTGCTAGAGAAACCAGAGAGTTGGTACTCTTAGCAAGTAGCAGCTTGCAAAACAGAGGTGGTAGCCTCATTATGAGTTGGTGCTCATAAGAATGATAATGTACAGAAAATAATTATCATATCAAGAAGAAGAGGTTTTCTCCCTTAATGGGTTTCCTTGGGAAATATTTGTCTCTGTATATTTCATGTGTGTGATTGATGTTGAATATTCTGTTGTTGCATTATTGTGATTGTCATTGATTCTTCTGTAAAGAGTTTAAATGGGTATAATTGTTTAAGCACAGTAACCACTTATTCATGCCCCCCCCCGCGCTCAGTTGTCTGACAATTGGTATCAGAGTCGATTCCTTTTATCTAAGGGTAGATCCTAGAGCTTAAACATGACTATCCATGAAGGAACTTAAGGGCCCCCTGTTCAATGGAACAAACTTTGCCTTCAGGAAAGTTAGGATGAGAACCTACATAATGGCTTTAGGTGCAGATATCTGGGATGTGGTAGAGACTGGTTATGTAAATCCAGTTGTACTAACTTCTAAGGATGACCAGCTAGAATTCAGCTTCAATTATAAGGGTATGAATGATATTCTGAGTGGGCTTGCAAAAGTAGAATTTGTAAAAGTTATGCACTTAAAATCTGCCAAAGAAATGTGGGAGAAACTCATTAGCAATTATGAAGGTAATGAGAAGGTAAAGGATGCCAAGCTTCAAACCTACAGATTACAGTTTAAACAGCTAAAGATGAAAGAGGATGAAATTGTTGGGAAGTACTTTCTGAGAGTTGAAGAACTAGTGAATGCCATGAAGAGTCTTGGTGAGAAGTTTGAAGAYGTAGTTTTAGTCCAGAAGATTTTAAGATCTTTGCCAGATAGGTTCAACCCAAAGGTMTTTGTTATAGAAGAACTTAATGATCTAAAAACTTTGCCTTTTGATCAACTTCTAGGAGCATTGACTGCATATGAAACGAGAATAGGTAAAGATAAATCCACTTCTAGAGAAGCATCATTTAYAGYTGATAAGAATGAGGATTATGAGCCTGATGAAATTGAAGCAAAATTTGTGAGAAGACTAACGAAGGGATCAGGCAAGTACAAAGGCGAATTTCCCCTTAAATGTTTCAACTATGGAAAGATAGGTCACTTTGCATCTAAATGTCCACACAAGAAACAKGATCATAATTCYGAAGGTGAAAAGAAGTTCMAACCCAAGAGATTTGGTAAAAATAAAAGTTTATGTGTAAACAATGATGACTCTTCAGAAGACACGGATAATGACTCCTCGTGTGAAGATAAGGTCAATGACTTTATGCTTATGGCCCAAGAAGATTATGATAATAAAATCATAGGAAGTAATGCTGACAATGAAGAAGTTGTGGTTGACCTGGAAGGAGAACTGATCAGTGCTCTAGAAGAGATTGACAGACTCAGACTTCAGAAGAGAAAGAAAAAACAATTCCTGATACAGTTCAAGAAAGGCAGTGAAAAACCTGATGAAGACTTTTCCCTGCTAAAAGTGGAATTAGAAGAGCCAAAGAAAATCGAAGACATTCTGAAACAGCAGTTAACAACAGTTATCAGAAAAGAAGGCAAGATGTGAAGCTCTAGAAGAATAAGTAGTGAAAACTAGGAAAGAGTTGGAGAAGTTTCAAGCCTTGTATCATCAGAATCTGTCAAGTATCAAAGCCTCAGAAGGATTGGCCACCATTCTAAATCAGTAAAGGAATCCAAAGTTGAAAACAGGTTTGGGTTATGAAGAGGGATCAAGTAGTGGTCATCCAAGCAACAAAGAACCCATCAAGTTTGTCAAATATACAACCAATGACAACAACAAACCTGCAGAAACAAAAGGATATAATCAGTCGCCCAGGAGGAGTAAAGAAAAAGGTACCAGAACTAAAATTGTAGAACAGAGAAATAATACACCCTCTGCTCAAATAAAACATCAACATGGAAGAAATCGACCTACTCAAAGAAGAAAACCATTTTCCAGGTACAAAGGATTTTTATATGGATATTGTTTTTTTCTGTTCTAACTTTGGTCACAAAGCTGTAAACTGTTCTTTAGGATTTAGATATGAGCAATCAAGACACACAAGGAATAGATATATGTCACAACAAAGAATGAGATAGACAAGTAACAAACAATCACATACTGCAAATCATGTTATGGTTAGGAAAAGGACACAGGTTAAGCATAACAATCGTTATGATCATTTATTCAATGAACCAGAATGTTACACCTGCCATAATTATGGACATAAAGCTGCAGACTGTCGCTTAAGGAACTATGAACTAGATTTGAATCCTTCTACTGAAAATGTTAAGGTTTGGAAGAAGAAAGAAAATGACAAGTGTGGACTAGTGTTGTCAGCTCAAAGACAAAAGAACCCCTGGTATATTGACAATGGATGCTCCAAACATATGACGAGAGACAAAGGTAAGTTTCTATCTCTAAGTGAAAGCAAATTAGGAAATGTAACCTTTTGAAATGATGCTCCAGGTAAAATCAAGGGTAAAGGGATGGTGAGTTTAAGTAATGGAAAATGAAAATCCCATGATGTTTTGCTTGTAGATGGGCTGAAACATAATTTGCTCAGAGTGATGTGAAGTGGTGTTCACCTACAAGGATTGCAAGATAAAGTATGTAAACTCAGGACAAGTGGTGGCTAAAGGCATAAGGACAGATAATAATGTATATGTGTTGAAACAAGATAGAGAAGAGTGTCATCTAAGAAAACATGATGAAAGTTGGTTATGGCATAGGAGACTTAGACATCTAAACTTTGACCACTTAATCAAGATCAAAAATCTTGAGGCAGTAAAAGATCTTCCAAGAATATCAAAGCCAGAAGATTATGTGTGTAAACCCTGCCAAACAGGAAAGCTAACTAGAACATTATTTAAATCCAAGAGCTCCACTTCAACAGAAAAACCACTTCAATTAGTTCATATGGATTTATGTGGACCATCAAGACAGGAAGGCACAGGGAAAGAAAACTACTTCATGCTGATCATTGATCATTACTCCAGACTTACTTGGGTTGCCTTTCTCAAAGAAAAAGCTAAAGCATTTGAGAAATTTAAAATATTTAAAGCCTTAACTGAGAATCAAACATGCAACAGGTTAAAGGCAGTAAGGTCAGACATAGGAGGAGAATTTATGTCAAGTGATTTCAAGGAATTATGTGATAAACATGGGATCAAGAGAGAATACACAATCCTAGGAACTCCACATCAAAATGGAGTAGTTGAGAGGCAAAACAGAACAATGTAGCAAATGGCCAGGTCAATGATGAATGAGAAGAACATTGGTCAAACCTACTGGTTAGAAGCAATACACACAGCAGTCCATGTTCTTAACAAATACCAACCCAGACCACACAGTGACAAGACATCTTATGAACTGTGGTATGGAAGACCTGCTTCAATCAAACACTTCAAAGTCTTTAAGAGTAAGTGCTACATAAAAAATAATAATGAGAACCTTGGCAAGTATGATGACAAGGCTGATGAGGGCATATTCTTAGGGTATGCTACAAACAACAAAGGATACAGATGTTATAATAAGAGGCTGCATAAATTGGTTGACTGCATTGACATAAAAGTTGATGAAGGAAGTCCAGTAAGAGAGGTGAACAATACTGAATCAACAACAGGGGATATAGATGAAGTTGAAGCTGAACAGGTCCAAGAATCAGAATGAGAAGACTCCAAGTCAGATGAAGATGCAAATACTCAGGCAAACTCAAATCAACAGACATCATCAAATTCTTCCTCTGGAATTACTCAAAAGAATCATCCTGCAAGTCAGATAATTGGTGAAAAAGACAAAGGTGTACACACCAGGAGAAGGATGATCAAAAACATTGAGCAATCACATATAGCCTTCATATCCATGATGGAACCCAAGAACTTTAATGAGGCCAGTAAAGATGTAAATTGGTTAAAATCAATGAATGAGGAATTGGACCAGCTTAAAAAGAATGACACTTGGGAACTCGTTCCTAGGCTAGCAGATAAAAATGTAATAGGATCAAAATGGGTCTACAAAAATAAGATGAATGAGCAAGGAAATATTGTAAGAAATAAAGATAGATTGGTCTACAAAGGATATGCTCAAATAGAAGGACTGGACTTTGATGAAACATTTGCGCCCATAGCAAGATTAGAAGCTATTAGAATGTTTCTTGCCTATGTTTGTCATAAGAATTTTAAAGTCTATCAAATGGATGTCAAGTCAGATTTTCTAAATGGAGATCTAAAAGAAGAAGTCTATATGGAACAACCAGAGGGATTCCAACAGTCAGATAACCCTGACTTTGTCTACAAGCTGAAGAAAGCCTTATATGGATTGAAACAAGCTCATCGTGCCTAGTATCACAGACTGGATACATATGTTCAAGACAAAGGGTTTAAGAGAGGAACAATTGACATCAATATATATATCAAAATAGAGGGTAATGATTTGTTCATTGTGTTGGTCTATGTAGATGACATCATCTTCGGTAGTAATAATGCTTCACTGGTAAAATGATTTTCTTCTGCCATGCAGTTTGAATTTGAAATGTCTATGATAGGGGAACTGTAATTTTTTCTTGGCCTACAAATTACTTAGAAGTATGAAGGAATATTTCTTTCTCAAGAAAATTATCTAAGAGAAATGTTGAAAGGGTTTTGAATGGAATATTATAAACCTACGAGCACACTTATGGTCACTAGATATAAGTTAAGCAAGAATGATGACTCACCTGATGTTGATCTTGCATTTGATACATAATGTCCATGATTGAAGGATTCACATGGATTGTTGTGACTGTGTTGTAATGGATGTTTGTTTGCAGTGTTGTTATAACATTTTCAGTTTCCTAAAGCTATGAATCCAAGAAGATCTTCTTTTCTGAGCTTTTCTTCCTTAGGCTACTGGAAGACCAGATGTCCATAGAAGACCTCTACATTTTCTCCTTAAGTTCTTCATCCTACTCACCCTTACTACAACTTACTGACTAAAGTTAGATCGAGACCTCATCTACCTATGCATGTCCGCCCAGTTTTATGAGTTTAGAGTGATATAATCCTAAGTCTGTGTCTATTAGACCACCTTTGAATTTAACCATTGTGACATACAAACTGATGGGTAATGGGCTTACCTATGTCGCAATCCAGAGGTGACTTCTGGTGCTAACATTTCTGGCGTCGATGCCAGGGATGAAATTAAAGATTTTCCTTGGGATTGAATGACAAAGCTTACTAGTTCTACAGGTGCATCGGAACTAAGTGCATCAAAGATTGCAACTTTGCACCTGGCTACTCTGCTATGGTGATTCCATCGATGCGAATCCACTGGCGACTCCACTATTTCAACTGTGGCTTCTAGAGGCAGACACACGAGGTCCACTCCACAGTTGCCTCTAGCTACACCTGAAGCTGACCCATAAAAAAATTTCAGAAAGGGGAAGGCCCTTCGAGAAAGTACTTCTGCTGTTGAATCAGGTATTTTTGATGATTTTTACTGTCTTCCTTTAGAAACTCCGATATCTGCTTCTCATTTTCCTATCATACCATCTGTTGGAGTTTCCCAAATTTTAAATTTTGGGAGTGTTCATGTTGAGTTTTCCCCTCTTGGTTTGAGATTGGAGGGAGAAAACCTTGTCACTCCTCTCTCCCCTGAAGTTGTACCTTGGTCTAGACCCAGGACCACAAAAGATTTTCCCACCCCGGGCTTTAGCACCCCTCCTCCTGTTAGAGTTACTGGTTTTACAGAAAGGGAAACCTTTGCTCCCTCAAGCCCTTTATCCTTTTCTCCAAATCCTCTGTTGTTTCCTTTTTCTCTCAAAAGCTCAGTTCCAGTCTCCCCTGTTCGAACCCATTCCCCTCCTATTTCTCCTCCACCTATCATACGTATGAGAGGTGCCAACCCTCTTAGAAACATAATGGATTCCATAGTGGTTGCAAGATGTGCCCCTCTAGTCCTACCTCAACCAATGAATTCTCTCCCTGCTGGAGATTATCTAAAGTATATGCCTAAATTCACCAGAGAAGAAGACATAATTGTTGAAGAACACCTTGTTGCCTTCTACAGTTATGCAGACAATCTAAACATCGAAAGTGAAGATGTCTAGATGAGATTCTTTGTCCAGAGCCTTGATGGTGAGGTTAGGAAATGGTTTAGGGGATTGACCCCTGGATCTATTGTTGGGATTGAGGCTTTAGATGATGTTTTCTTGAGGCAATGGGGGGATACAAAAGATTTTATGTATTATATTATAGAGTTCGTGTCACTAAAGAGAAAAGAGGGAGAATCTGTCTCTCACTTCTCCAAAAGATTCAATAAAATGTACAATAAAATCCCTGTTGAGATAAAGCTTACAGAAGCCTCTGCCAAAATCAATTATGCTTGTGCTTTTGACTCTGATTTCTGCCCCCTGCTCAGAGAGAGAAGAGCTACTTCCTTGGCTCACATGCAAGATGCAGCCCTGGAAGTGGAGTCTAATGTATTGGCTGTTAATTGACTCAAGAATAAGGCTGATAGAGACATACCAAGGAAAACAACTTAAGCCCTCCACTTCTGATTCCTCTGTTTCCCCCCCTCAAATGGATGAAGTAACCAATTTACTAAAATCACTTTCAACTAGAATGGAAAGATTGGAAGTAGAGGGGAAGCCGACATACAAAAATCCTCAAAATAATAACAATAAAGGCAACTTTAGGAGACCGAATAGCAATGCTCCTCAGATTATGCAAAGGGAATAGAGGGATAGTGATAGAAATGATCAGAAAATTCAAACCCCTCTCTAAAACAACCTTGTTACTGATGAGGAGACAGAGGAAGAAGAGCTTGAGCTTGATCCTAAAATCCATTGTATTGGAGACACCTCCCCATTTCATCATTTAACTCAATTTGCATATGAGGAATCCCCTCATGAACAGTCAAATAAATGAGCTGAGTAAAGGGGAAAAGGTCAATAATGGCCCAAGTAAATACAACCTTAGGTCTAAGAAGAAAGAAGGGAAGTCAGACATTCCTGATCCAGCTCCTAGAGTAGAGAAGCCTACTAAAGAAACAACAAACAACATCAAAGATAAGAAAGCTCAAAATCCCCCACCAATAGCCAAAGATTTTTTCCCAGAGGTGAGAGAAATTTCGAAGCCCCCTTCCTCCTTTAGCTTTGAGCACGAAATTCAAAAAACCAGAATACTTGTACCCTTTTCAGAGCTAGTCAAGCACGAAGACTTCAAAAGGTCCCTCTCTAAGCTGTTGCAGTCTGAGCCATCCTGCCATTCCACAGACTCAGTGAATCTCCAAGATGAAAAGCCAATAGTCATCTTAGGTCCTATGGTAGAAGATAGAGATGATTCATCCCCTGCTTTCTACACATCACTGAACATACATGATAAGGTGTTACATAAATGTCTAATGGACTCATGGGCATCTCATAATCTTATGCCCAAAACTGTCATGGAAGAACTCGGATTAGAAATCACAAAAGCCTATCATGATTTATATTCGTTTGATTCGAGGACGGTGCAATGTCTTGGAGTCATCAAAGATCTGGTTGTGACCTTCTTTTAGCTACCCATGAAGAGTGTGGTCATGGATATCGTGGTGGTTGATTTTCCTCCCAAGTTTGGTATGCTCTTGTCAATATCTTGGATTAAAAGACTTGGGGGAACGTTACAGATGGACCTCACATATGCTACCATTCTAGTGTTCAAAGGGGAGCATAGAAGACTGTACAGAGAAGCTCAGTTGGCCTACATTATTAGTGATGAAGCAGGTCCCACCAATCACCTTATCTTTGCCCTTGATACTGATTTTGGTTCCAGCTTGTTACAGCTCACCGATGCCCCTGAAACTCTCCTTTAGATAAGAAAGCCCATTACTCTCTGTGAAGACCCTCCTCTGATTACCTCTGTGTGGAAAATGTTCTTCGACGAAGCCTCTTCTAGAGAAGGTGTTGGTGTTGGAGTAGTATTTGTTTCCCCTATTCAGAAAACCATATCTATGTCATACAAATTGGGATTTGAAATTACCAATAATGTGGCAGAGTATGAAGCTCTTGTTCTGGGCTTAAGGGCTGCAAAGGATATGGGAATTGAGGAGATAACAGTGTTCGGGGATGTTGAGTTGATTATCAAACATATCATAAATGCTTATCAGGCCAAACACCCTCGGCTCAGAAGTTATAGAAATGAAGTGTGGGATCTGGTTGACAACTTTTTCTTGGCTTTCAACATTTCATTTGTTCCCAGAGAAGAAAATGTTATGACTGATTCTTTGGTTGTCTCAGCAAGCTAGTTCAGGATCCCACTGCCACCTAAGCTCAGGTATGATGTTGAGATTAGAGGTAGGCCCTTTGTACCTAATAATATCAAGAATTGGAAGGTGTTTGACAATGATCTTGAAATCAGAAGATTTCTTGAGTCGGTTGATGAGTTCTTTGCATTACACATTGATCAGGATCATGATTTCGAGGGTGACCCTCCCCCTAAAGTATTTTTGAATAAAATTTCTAATCACCATATTGTTCAGCTGCCTAGCAATCACATTTCAAAGAGACTAGTTCCTCTAGAAAGATTATTCGATGGGAACAATGTGGCAGTAAAGCCTAAAGGCCCAACTGAGTATGCAGATGTAGCTGAGTGCAACATTGGTACAGAGGAGGATCCAAAGTTTGTCAAGTTGTCAAGCAGCCTATCGAGAAAGCAGAGGGCCGAGTATGATGAGTTATTAAAGGAATTCATTGATCTATTTGCCTGGACCTATGAAGACCTCAAAATGTATGACATCAACGCTATTGAGGATAAGATTCCACTGAAAGAGGAGGCCAAACCATTTAGGTAGAAATTAAGACAAATAAATCCTATGCTGCTGCCTATTATGGAAAGGGAGGTAAAAAATTTGTTGGACGCCCAAATCATTGTCCCGTTAAGATATTTTGAATGGGTGGCCAACATGGTCCAGGTAAGGAAAAAGAATGGAGAAATCAGACTCTGTGTCGATTTCAAAAACCTGAACAAGAGCTCAAAGAAAGACAATTACCCCTTGCCAAAAATGGAACGCATATTACAAAGGGTAATTGGCGCATCCAGGAATTCCATGATTGATGGCTTTTCGGGCTACAATCAGATATTTGTCTTACCTGAAGACAGAGAAAAGACAACCTTCACCACTCCTTGGGCACATTCATGTATGTCGAAATTCCCTTTGGACTGATGAACGCAGGAGCAACCTTTCAGCGAGCCATGGACATAGCTTTCATTGGAGAAAGAGATAAATTTGTGGTCATTTATTTGGATGACATAACAATCTTTTCCAGATCTGATAAAGAGCACCGCTGTTATCTGAGAAAGGTCTTTCTGAAATGCAGAAGGTTTGGTCTTTCCCTAAACCCTAAGAAATATTTCTTTGCCATGAAGGAGGGAAAATTACTGGGGCATATAGCATCTGCTAAGGGGGTAAGAATTGATCCCAGTATGGTGGAAGTGATCCAAACCCTGTCACTCACAAGATCAAAGAAAGAAGTTCAATCTTTCTTGGGAAAAATTAATTTTCTCAAGAGGTTTGTTTCCAACTTTGTTGAGATGGCAAAGCTTATAACAGCCATGTTGAGGAAAGGAAACGAAGTCAAATGGAATGTCGAGTCTCAAAATTCCTTTGATAAGATAAAAAGGGCCTTGACTGAAGCACCTATGCTCATCAATCATGATTACTCAAAGGATTTCGTTGTTTTTTCATTTGCTTCATTTGACACTGTAGCGGTTGTTTTGTTGCAGAAAAATGTTGCGGTTTGGAGCAGCCCATTTCTTTTTTTAGTCAGGCATTGAGAGATGATGAGCTGAAATACGACATCATAGAGAAGCAGGCCTATGCTTTAGTTAAAGCTCTCAAAGCTTTCAGATTCTATGTCCTGCAATAAAAAATCACTGCATACGTCCCTTCAACTGTCATTAAGGAAATTCTCATTCAGCCAGACATAGATGGGAGGAGGAGCCGATGGATTGCCAAAATCCTCGAATTTGATGTAGATATCAAGCCTACCAAATGATCAAAGATCAAGGTTTAGCCAAGATGTTGGCTGAATCTAATTGTAAAGCGTTGGGGGTTAACTTCATCAACACTTGCTCAAGAAACCAGCAGGCTAAAGCATCTGATAAAAGTCCTCGGAACAACCCTCTAATAGTAGGATGCACCTGGTACAAAGATATTATATTTTTTTCTGAAGGAGATACGACCTCCAGATGGTATGGGAAAAATCAAGGCAAGAGCTTTAAAGCTCAAAACAATTAGATATTGCCTTATTGACCAGGTCTTGTATTGGAAAGACCCTCTAGGTGTTCTTCTGAGATGTTTAGAYCCACATGAGGCCCAAAACATTMCATTTGATTTTCATGACARCYTGTGTSGGGRACATCATTTMTGGAGAACCACTGYCTACWAAATTCTAAGGGYTGGGTACTACTGGACTACTYTGTTCACTGATKTATGTGCRAAAATCAAGGCCTGTATCAAATSTCAAAAATTCTYTGGGAAGCARCAAYTCAAGTCTYTKCCCTTGAAKCCTRTAGTAGCTTYASGTCCCTTTYRGYAGTGGGGCCTAGACKTYATYGGSGAGRTTCATCCTCCCTCWARYGGTYAGCAVAGTTGGATCTTAACTRCAAYAKATTRCTTCACCAAATGGATAAAATTTATCCCCACAAGGAGTGCTTCTCACAAAGTAATCATTGGTTTTCTTGAAGACATCATAGCAAGGTTTGGTTGCCCGAAAAGGATCATCACTGATAATGTGGCATCATTCAAGGCTGAACCACTGGTTAAATTCTGGGAGCAGTTCGAAATCAAATTGATACATTCTACCCCATACTACGCCCAGGGCAATGGACTGGCAAAGTCTTCTAACAAAAGCCTCATTAAAATCATTAAAAGATTGTTAGAAGATAACAAGAAAGCATGGGATTCAAAGCTCAATTTTTCTCTGTGGGTTGACAGGATGACCACAAAGAGGTCCCTGGGCATCTCCCCTTTCCAGCTTGTATATGTAACTGAAGCAGTTTTTCCTTCTTAGCTCGCCTTGGCGGTAGCAAAGTTCTTCCAAGACTGCCAAGAAGAGCTTGATGACATGACCAAGAGAATACATCAACTGGTAGAAGTGCAGCAGGCTAGGGAGCAGCTTCTAGACAATGCGCATGAACGTCAACAAAAGATCAAGCAACCCTTTGACAGAAAGGCGAGAAAAGAGGATTTGCAGTTGGGATATTTAATACTCAAGTGGGATGCACCCAGACAAGACAAGGGGAAGCATGGAAAATTTGAACCCCTTTGGATCGGCCCCTTCCAAATCTCTAAGAAATTCCCAAATAACACTTACAGGTTGTAGGATTTGGAAGGAAACGAAGTCTTTGGTGGCCCTGTAAATGGGCACTTCCTAAAAATATTTTTTGTTTAAAGCTGAAATCGACGTCCCACCATTGTAAATACCATCTTTGTTTTACATTATTTTGTTTTAGTAGGAGACTCCATAGCCCAAAGCAAAGGCACTGAAACTACTTGTTCTTGACAGCTCGCAGGGAGCATGCCATCCCCCGTGGAGCCAAATGTTAGCACATAAACTTGTCAAGGTCTTGTGAGTTGTGGTTTCTACCTAGGTCTGTAATTTTGTTTGTCTCTCCTCCTTTTATAGACCTCATCATAGGTTTTTATTCTCGGCTTATAGTTTTTCTTCGGTTTGCCCCATCTGTTTGATTGACCTATTTTCCTTC
>JASDQU011507723.1:2647-21731 GCA_032191745.1 Picea mariana
TTTCTCATATATTGTGCATGGTGTATTGTGGTGTATTGGTGTAACTCTTATACTATTGTTCATTTCTAACCGGATGTAATTGAATGGTTTAAGTATAAGTTGATTTTTTTTTTAAATTGTACTTGAGACTGATTCACCCCCCTCTTAGTATCAAAAAAATATTCCAACGTTTTTCCAAGAAAAATCATCTAAGAGAAGTCTCTAGCCTTTATTCTAGCAATAGAAAAGTATAACATCCATAATAAAAAAAAATAAGAGAGAGAAAATTTCCCAACAGGGCCAAAATTTCAGTCAAAGAGATATTGTCCAAGTGATGAGTTATGATTTGTGACAAATGACTTGTATCATATTTATATGAGGAAAACCAAGCCCTAGTTTTCCCACTTTACAATTAAATCCATGATTCTAGGTCTAAAACCTAAGTTACAATGCTAAATTGATAAGACGTCTTGCATTTTTTCCCACATAGGCTACAAAATTACCAAAACTGACAAAACGATGGGACATTATCCCACAAGATACCTCTCCAAGGTGGCACATGTTATGGAAAATCCTCCAAAGGCTAGGACATCAAGCTAGAATAGTGCCACATTATCCCCCAATCAAGCAATATAGTTGAGCTTCAAACCAACAACACTACCAAATATTCAAAAATGGTAAAAAAATCCCTCAAAGTATGTTTTCATGCTCAAAGAAGAGGATGTTTGATCATAGGAGGGTGACACCACCCCTTATTCATGTCTCTGGACCATGTCAAAGTGCTAGAGACTTCATATGAAGTGAAAATTTCATCATTCAAGGTCTCCAATGAGTGGGGCATTGCATCCATCCAATGGGATTTCAATCCCCTATGAAGGTAAAAGTGGCTTACTTCCTCCACAAATATCTTTCATCGGGCAAAGTCTTACAAAGATAAACAAGTACACCCTCCAAGGGTCCACAAGTCACATGTATCATGACAAGTAAGCCACATTTAATAAAACATCCATTCAAACATGTGCATTAAATCCCCCATTTTTCAAACTAAACAAAATTTTCTCAAAGACCTTATTAAATTTTCCAAATTTAAGTATGGGAGGGTTGTCATCATGCCCTATTGGGTAGGCCAATCCCCAAGTCAATTAATGTTTCCCAAGAATACCCTCTCTATGTCATGTAGTAAATATGAAGTGGATAGGGGTATGACTTTTGCGCATGGGGTTCTTGACATATCAAGGGCTCATATTGTCTCATTTATGGTTGTCCTTGTGGAGGGTTTGTTGCATCCCTCGTTTGTAATGCAACATTTTTCCAAGCCCTTTTATTTTTCGCTAATTTATTATGGTCCAAACATTGAGTGATATGTGTAACAGAAAGTAAAAAGAACCACAATGCCACTTGAATTTAGGAACACATCGAGTTCCATATGCACTAGAAACTAAAAGACACTGCTAATGCATTCCCCGAACAAGTAGGACATTTATTAATTATTTACTTTATTTTTTAAAGGTTCTTCATTTTTATGGAGAAACATTTCATAGCTCTCGGGAACTTAGGGAGAGAATCTAGAAGGATAATTTATGGCTTTTAACATTTTCTAGCTACAACACCTTTGGGCCTTTAGCCCCTTCTTCCCATGAGATGAGGTACAAACCCTTCTCGGGATCAGTGATCCCAAAAACCCAAAATATGAGGAAATGAAGGGGGGGGAGTGTGGAAGGTGGTAAGTATGAGTGGGAGTGGTATGATGACCCTCCAAGGAGACCCCCAGTAGCACCCCTCTTCTTGAGGGTGACCCACTTACTAGGAAACCATGTCAACCAACAAGGTGAAATAAGGCAAAAGGTATAATTTTCAAGAAAAATTTTTCATAATCTAGAAAGGACCCTTTGCAAAATGCTCAAATGATTCAATTATTAAAGTGACACTAGCTCTGAAACTAGTCTCAAATGAGTCATTTTGGGAATTTCACTATAACTTTTGTTATATGAAGTGTCAAACTATGAAATTTGTATGAGTCTGAGAAAACATATATAAGTAACAATGATGGAAATTTGGGGTTCTAAAATTATGTAATTACTTAAATATAGGTTATGGAAATTAGGGTTGTTTGACTAACCTTAAACTTGTCTCAAATGGGTGTTCTAGGTAAAATATTCATATATTGTTTAGTAAAGATCCAATTTCAGTTAAACTAGTTGCATTAGAAAGAGGACAATCATAGTGTTTCCCTTACAAATTTTAGAATCATATAAGAAATATTGGATATGTGGCATGTCATAAATGTTAGCTGTCTAGAAAGGTCCAATAATCAACAAGTTTTGGAAACAATGCGATAAATTTCATATGGCACATCAAATTTTGGTTAGACATGTGGCAGGGAAGAGAAGAAACATCAAAGTACTATAGACCAAAATTTCAGACTTGGAAGACTTGAAATTTCATAGATACAATAGGAAAAAGGTAAAATATAAATAAAGTCTCCAAATCAGGGTTTTAAAAGGTACATTAATTTAAAATTATCAAAAACATTTACTGCAATGTCTGATTGAGGTGATTAAAAATCCATTTAAAGAGAAAACAGAGGATATTATACTGGAAAAAGGATAATAAATATATTGAATCATTAATACTAATATATTAAAGTTTGGAGTTGAGGATTTTGGTTAGACCTCAATTAAGAATTAATGGAAAGTCATATGTGTTTGGGACTGGGTGGAACATGACACGAAATAGAGAACCAAAACTGCAGATAATCGAAGAGGAACAATTTTTTTTTAAGATAAAGTGTGGTGTCTAAAGACATCATTACAACACTTAAGAGAAGCGTAATGTAATCAAAACATCATAGTGCATGTTTCACATATTTATCCACATGATCTATTACAAAATATCCATGATCATAATGACCCAAGGGGTCTTCTAATTATAATATCAAGATCTAACAAAATTCCATAGAATCTAGATTGTATCTAGTTGTAGTTCGACCTCTCAATTGACTGAACCCATGACATGTTTGATTAACTATTAATGCTTGTTTTTCCAACACCCTCCCATCATCACACATCTTTGGAGATTTAGAAGGTAAAATTATGTCATTATGGCATCCCCCATAATTGCAGCTTCCTGAATCCAAAGCATCGTGCGGTGTAATACCCCAGTTTTGAATCCCTGAATTTATAATGTATTTTGGACATGTGAGTCAGTATGTTAGGTCGTAGTTCCTATAAAGTTGAAAGGCCAGAGAGCCTAGAAATTTAATGCTTTGAATATTATTAATAAAATACATCACTGGATGCAAGATGGACAAGGACAAAGATAGGGGGATATGATTCCATGAGAGAGGGGGCTAAAGGAGCTAAGTCCTTTATTATTATTTTTATTCCCCCATCTTGGTATTAGTGGGGAAAAGTGGTTACATGAACTTCTTGGGGGAATTCCATATGGTTCTTTATTGAATGTAAGTATATAAACCCCATTTTTGGGGTTGTTTGGGGGTAATCACTCTTTTTCATATTTTTCTCATTCATTCTTTCTCTTGGTCTAGGCATGGGAAATGAATTAAGGGAAGAGAAGAGCCATTTATTGTTGGATGTAAGAAATTATTTATTATTCTAGGAGGGAATGAATTGCTTTGTACATGAGAATAATTGAAGTTTATAAAGAACTATCCACAAATGAGATTCCTTGGAATTTCCAACATTGATATTTCCCGACTAGTAGCACTAGAGCCTTGGAAAATAAGTGGAACAACCTGAGGGAATTTATTGAAGAGAAAGGGGTTCATTTATTTGGGTTGCGTGGGATGAAGTAGAAGAGAGTTGGTAAATTAGGATTGATGTGTGGTTGCAAAAATTGTGAGAGCTTGATAGTTGGTTGTGTGTTAGATTCGATCCAGGACCCGTCCTTGTGGATTCATATCCTTGGCTCAGGGGTCACCTAATGTTGAGATTTGAAACCACATTTTCTTTGGTTGGGAGGCACGTCCATCGTTTTCATTTGGTTGGTGAATGGTTAATTTAAAGATAAGTTTTCTCTATGTTTCCTTTGTAATTTATATTCCATTATGTATTTATTATCTCTGAGATGTATTTCCATTGCGCATGCTCATTGTTATTGTTTTGTATGGAATGTTTATTTTTTATTTTACAATTTATCATGCTTCTTGATTATTGCATGTGTTGGGAACATGTTTCTTAATTAATAAAGATTGGTAACAAAAATCTGTATTGTAACCTCCCTAGCCACCCAAGCTGGGCCACGCCACACAAATTTATCTTCTGTTGCTCTGATACCACTATGTAGCATCCCCATCCACCTCGGTTGGGCCACACTACACAAACTTAACTTATGTCACTTTGATACCACTATGTAATGTCCCCATTTTACTACTAAGCAACACTACTTCAAAATCTAGTGCACAGATTCTACTCTATAACATTTTTCTGCATAGAAATACTTGAAGTAACGCACACAACCCCAAGATGGTGTTGATGTTTGGACAACATTAGTAAGACATTCTCCAAGATTGATAATTAATAATATAATTATTAATTGTTAAATAATATTAATAATAATAATAATAATAAATGGTTATTTATTATCCAAAGGGATGCCTCCTTTAATGGATGGTCACCATATGTTCTCTATATATGGCACACTCATCATTGTAATAATCAATCTATCTCATATCATCTCATATAAAAATTCAACATGGTATCAAATATGGACTAGGTTTGACTCCCTCATGGGAGGGCCCAGGTAAATGAAGGGAAATGTAAGCCTCACTTAGACTAGGTTCTACTAGAGATACAAAGGAATGAATTCAACGTATGATCAGAGCGATGGAATCCTATGGGGATGGGTACATCAATCTCCAAGAATTATTTGAGTTGAATAAGAAGGAAATCATGGATATCATGTATGGGCACATGGATGACTTGAGAAGTGCCTTCGCCATGGTGGATTTGGAACAGAGTTGTTGCATCACCGTAGACTAGCTTCATGGAGGAACCGACACATTGGAGGAGGAGGTTGTCGTGTAGTTGATGTGAAGGAGAAATCACTAATATTAAGTGAATTCAATTGAAATATGGTTAGAGAGAAGATAGGGAGTGTCTAGATCTGAATTTTTAGTGGAGGGGACCATGTCAGACACATTTTTATGCCCATCAATGATTTGCAATGCTGAGCAACAAACGTTCGGGAGAACAATTGTGAGGAAGTCTTTGCTCATAATACTATGTGGTTTAGAAAAGTATTCAGACCTAATAAAACCTTTTGTAAAATCATTTAACCTTTACAGAGATATGGAGATCCATCTTCCATGGTACCAAAAATACCTCGAGGCTTGATTTTTTAAGCATGTGATCAAACTTTGCTCGAGGGAAATTGGGGATTCTTGAGTAGAACGTGCTGAGGATCAACCTCAACTGAATGAAATATGGATATAGTGTTATATAAATCATTTAGTTTAGTGCTATATAACCCATTGTACATAATATATAACATAAAATTCATTGTTACAGGGAATAATTACACTAACTATGTGTTTCTCTACCTCCAAGGCCCAGTGAAGGAAGTCATTGAAATTGATGGGAATTGGCCAATGCTCACTAATAGAGAAGAGGTTAAGTTACATAGGAATGCCTTGAGTGTTATTGAACTATCGTCTGGCTAGGAAGATGACGATGATAATGAATTTGTTTATTTATAGCTTCTTTTTTCTAAATACATGTTTGTCATTGCTTCAAAAAAATGTGAATTGTCTCCTTGGATTGCTCAGTGGATCTATTTGTTGTGTAAGGTTTTTGTGGAATTACCTATGTGGAAATATTGATATAGAAAACATTGTGTGAAACATATTCTCTTGTGAGGATAAGATATTCTTGATCTCACTGATATATTTGTGAGATTCATTGGTTGGTCTATTTTTGATAGACAAATTAAATATTTCTCTCCCAATGTTGTGAAATTTATAGGATCAAATTGTACAAAGTTTCATGGTTGTAGAAATGCTTGTGGGTGATGAAGGTTTCCATATGGAGACCAATGGAGGAAAATACTACACTATTTTTTGAATTTAAGTGTAAGCACTAATCCATAGCATGAGTTTTGTTGGTGTTCTAGATCAATGCAAGTATTTGGTGTGGAAGTGATCGAGATAAACATGAGAAACAATGACAAACCCTCAATAGTCAAGATCACGTGAATATTGTGTCAATACAATGATGTGGTGGTTACCATGATGTTGTGTTCTTTGGAAAGTGGAAAGGTTTTTAAGAGAGGTTAGTAAGGAGGCATGATTATGGTGTTGAGAGAACATTAGTTATTTCGAAGAGTTCTAGCCACCAATGGAGTATACAATGCTTGCATACTTGAAGGGAAGTCACTGGTGAATTCCAAGTGGATCTACAAGATCAAGCATGTAGTACATGGAAGCATCAAAAATTTGAAAGAGAGGTTTGTGGGAAGAGGGTTCTCCCAAAAAGAGGGAGTGGACTATGAGGAGACGTTTTCTCCAGTCGCCAGGTACACTTCCATCATGACCATTATTTCCATTGCAATAGTTATGGATTGGAGATTACACTAGATGGATGTAAAGATTGTGCTCCTCAACGTTGTGATTAAGGAATAAGTGTACTTAGAACAACCTTAAGTATTTGAAATACTTGGGAAGGAGTCCCATGTTTGCATACTAAAGAAGTATTTGTACGGACTCAAGTAGGCACCTTGATCTTGGTATTCATGGATTGATGGATATCTAATGAGTCTTGGTTTCTCAAAAAATGATGTTGATCCAAATTTATACTTCAAGGTTGTTAAAAGTGAGCCTCTGATATTGTTGTTATATGTTGATGAATTGTTTCTGACAGGGGAAACAAATCTCATTGATCAATGTAAAAGGGAATTGACCTCTGAGTTTGAAATGAAGGATCTTGGTTTAATGCATTACTATTTTGGATTAGAAGTATGGAAAAATACATGTGAGATCTTCCTTGGTCAATGGAAGTATGTTATCATGATCATTCAAATATTTGGGATGATGCATTGCAAGTCCATGACCACTCCCATGATGATGAACCTGAAGAAAATGTGAGATTATGAGTCAGATATGGTGGATCCTTCTATGTACCGACAATTGATTGGATCATTGATGTATTTTATTAATACCATGTCAGATATTTTATTTGTAGTAAACACTCTAAGCTTGTTCTAGGATGAACCAAGATATGAACATTAGATTGCAACAAAGCATGCATTAAGATATCTGTGTGTCACAATTAGTTATGGTTTGAAATATGTTTCAAAAAATGATGTAAAGTTGCAGGGATATACATATTTCGATTGGGAAGGGAGTGAAGATGAAAGAAAGTGCACACCAAGCTTTTTCTTCAGTTTGGGTTTTTCCATGGTATCTTGGACAAGCAGGAAGGAGAAATTTGTCGCACTTAACACTGCAGAAGATGAGTATATGGCAGCCAGTTTTGTGAGTTGTGAAGAAGTGTGGCTTCAGAAGTTTCTCACAAGATTGTTTGATCAGGTACATGAACTAACTGTGATATGTTGTGACCATCAAAGTTGTGTGAAGCTTTAGGAAAATCCAGTTTTTCATGACAAGTTAAAGCACATCGATATCAAGTAGCACTACATATGTGACATGGTAGAGAAGGGAGTGGTGAAGCTCTAGAACATTTCTACAAATGAGGAGGTTACTGACATTATCACTAAGCCTTTTCCTAGGGCGAAGTTTGTATACTTCAGGGACATGCTTGGAGTGGCTGAGAATGCCTCCCTTGGTGAGAGGGAGTGTTAATGTTGTAGCATCAAGAGGAAGTATTTCTCCCTAGGTCAAAGTTATTAACAAGTCAAGAGTATTGACCAGGGGCCATGTAATGTGGCCAAGGAGAATGGGCTAGGTAGCATCAAGGCCTATAGATCTCCCCTAGTTATCTTTTACCTGACCATACTACCAAGGGTTAATTGGCTAAGTGGTTTAATCAAGTTCTTTATAGAATCAATCATGTGGTTTACCATTCAATAACATGTGATGAAATGTGGGGATTGTAATTATCCCAGAGTTTCTCCATTGTATTCCCAAGTGATGACTTGGTTGATTGGTAACCCAAGGACTAGTTTCTTTTTTAATTTGGCCAAGGGGTACCTGACCATATTCCCAAATGGTATTTGTCTAATGTTATTGGATAAATCAGTATATGCAGACATTAACAAATCTCCCTATATCCACCTAGATCTAGAACAAAACAAGACAAGACATGACACTTCCTCTAAGTCACAATCATTGAATTTATCATCGAGAAAAGGAATAAATGACATACCTTTAGATATTGCTTCCCTATGTCTCTGTTGTCCTTGCTTCACTTTGGTAGCCTTGAGATATCAGATCTATAATGACACAAATCGACCAAGGTGAAAGAAACAATAATATATTCAATGAAGACCTAAACATGTGATCAAGGAGTCATGCAATAAAATAGGAGCGATTTTATGGGAAAGGGACATGCCATGCTGTATTTATATTAAATGAAAGTAGAAGATACAACCACATTGCCTTGATGTCACAAGCTTCCTTTTGGTGGTCCTTCGTTCCAACACACACACTTGCTCCACACTTGCATGAATAATATCCATTGTGGATTGATGGACAAATGGAGGCCTCAAGCATCAATTCAAACAGGATTCCTCACACAATTCTGAGTCTATTCTTTCATCAATTCTCTATTCAATCTTTCTTAACCTCTTCCTTGAGAAACCTTTCATTATATAGGAGAAGGAGAGATGGTTAAAGGGTTGAGGATGATCCCACTAAATCTGAGAAGTCATTAGGATGCCAACCATGTGAATTCCAACTCATTTTCTAGAAGATTCTCTTCTAGAACCTTCGTAACTTCCTCTTCCTTTTACAATTTGAAGCAGGTTCACACCCTACCTATAGATAAGAGTGCGAACATCTCGCACTCCAATTATAGGGTTGTGTGCGAGAATCAGGGTTTCGCGCACCCTACAATACATGTAGCCTAAGAACTCATCTTAAAAATATGTTTTGTAGAAGAAGACAGCAGTCACTTTTCTCAAGAAAAAGGTCCTTATGAGAGCCTGAACACATAACTATAGAGACATCACCAAAGTGAACAAAATAATGTGTAACAGAATGCCCCCCAAAAAATAAGGCTGGAACTCGTGACGACTGAAATACTTTGTAAAATTCATGTGTGTGTCAAAAACAAGGAGCGCACCTAATCAGAAACCTGCAAACAATCAAGCATCTACAAAATATAATACCAGTTCTGAGGTAGGCATTCCCATGCTCAGACCAGAAATGAATGAAATCATAAATGTAGGCCATGGCCACCAATCATACACCGTGGATCCATGTCATAAAAATTCTACATAGCCACCAAGAATACACTGTGGATCTATGTTAGAAGACTTAGACTAGGACATAGCCATGTGACATACAAAGTGGATCTATGTGTCGATACAAATCATAAAGACTCCGACGCAACCTTGGCCAAAAAGATGGGACCCAGGGTCTTCAATTCCATCATCTGAAAGTACGAATCTAGCCATGTGATTACATGTGTCGAAGTTGAACATCGTAGAAACCACTCAATTACCAGTCATTGATGAAAACCATTAACAAGTGTGAGGGAAATCACCATTGATGTCAATGACTCCCATGGTACCTAAGTACAATCCAAATGAATGAGAATAAATGAGATGAATTCAAAAACTCGGCTGAATCTCTCGATCATGGATCAATGATGTGAATCCACTGTCAAAAGCGAAGAGACCTGCCATTAAGGAATGCAGGTTCTAAGGTACTAAATGATTTCTAAGTCTTATTCTTGGATAATGAGTTTGGTTGATGGAAAAAGAATCGTCACAAGAGGGCCTTGATGTATCCCCCATCAATGACATGAAATAAGTGACAGATTTTGAGGGTAAGTCAAAGTATGAATATGATTTGAAATGGACACAAAGAAGGCCGACATGGTAAGAATTGACAACTGCATATGGCCGACTCAATGGAGGGCTTTTTTGGACTTCTCTTGAACATATGAACGACATGACAATGGTCTTAGTAGCATTGACTCAAATACGACCCAAGATATGACCTTGTAGTAAGTCAGATGAGAGATAAATGGATTTCCCAACCCGGTTTCAAATGACGAATAGGGGGTGTCATGTTCAAGAGTGGTGCTTACTGCCATTAATACAAATACCAAAACACATTCCTTTCCCAAAATTTTTCCCACCATTTCTGGCGAGTACCTCTTTATTTTTACACAAGCTTGAGGAGGATAACACATGCTTGTCAATGTAAGCTCATCCTTTAGATGAGTCCCTCGGAGTACATTTAATGAACCTTAGGAAGGAGTGGTTTGGTTCCATAAAGGGCCTTTCGATGTTTGTTTAACGAGTCCAAAGATAGAAAACTTGGGGGGTTTTCATGTTTTGAGAGTCTTAAAAACACTTAAAGAGAACTCTCCCAATTCCTTTTTCATAAATTAGTTTGATGAGACCAAAAAAGTGATAAACTATCGCTCATCGAATGTTTTCTTCAAATACTTTTATGAGCATGAAAAGAACAAGATCGCTTGATAATCTTTTCATTTTTATGGAGCGTGAAAAGAGCTTAAAGGATACTTCCTTATTTTCATTGTTTTCATGTGACCATGACGAGTACAAAAAGACGAGATAAGTATACTCGGTTGCATTCTGATGTATTTTCGAGCACGAGAACAAACGAAGACTGAGCTTGAGGTTTTGCCTACAAAAACCTAAAAAGGTATTCGTACATGGGACGAAAAAAGGAAAAAATACTCGTACACCATCGTTCATACTTCTAGGTCACTTACCTACGAAACATCATACTCACAAGGCCATTAGGGTATTAGGTTTTTAAGCAAAATAATAAAAATAATATAAAAAATCAACGAGAAATAGTAAAAAAGTGAATAAATATGGGTGAAAATCCCTTTTTACCATTTCATTGTTACTTTGTCAAAAACTTGTCCAACACACCTCTTTTTTCCCCAAATTTCTTTTCTCGATTGCAGGAGGTACAAGCGATCATTCGACAAACGGTTTCATCCAATGAGGTAATCTCCTGATTCTTCAACTTTTTCATGGATTAAAATTGATTTTTATTGGCAAATTTAAGTGTTTGAGTCGATTTTAGGGCCGATGGGTGCACTCAGGCAATCTCATAGGTGGGACATTTGGGACCCGCGAGAACCTGAGATTCTTGCAGGTGGGCTTCAGTGCACCTATGAGAATCTCGTGTTGTGTGCAAGCTTCACCTAGGAGGGATGAAAAATGGATTTTCATGTATGTTTTTACTGAATAAAAATTTATGCAAGAGGTTAAATCAAGTTGTTAACTTCCTTCTCATGGCTCCATTGCAGGTATTGATCATCATGATGTTGGAATGGAGGGAAAGAGAACATGAGGAGGATGATACCATTGCCAGAAATGATCCGAGTATAGTTTCTACCCTCCGGGAATGTGGGCTCTTAAAAATTTTCAGGATCTCGGGCATGAAAGCCCAACTTAGGTTGTTAGAGTACCTAGTCCACATGTGGGATGTGGATCAATAGGTATTTCATGTAGGGGTCCACACGCTCACACTAGATATCGAGGATATCTACTTTCTGATGGTGTTGTCACGACGTGGATACCATGCTACCCTGACCGGAGGTAGAGGCGGTAGACTTCCTATGAGTGAGTATGTTCGCCAATGTTGTGTTCCCAAGGCGGAGAGAAGCAATGGTAAGGTCTCCATCTGGGGTGTCCAAAATATGACCTTGCAGACTATCTTGTTTACCATTGCATGCATGGTCAGGAGTGCTACTCTGCACATGGATCTCCAGAGCTATTTCCAATATGCAATAAAGTGCACAGAGCCTCGGGTTTTCAATTGGTCGGATGCGGTTCTCCACAGTATGAAGAGACAATTGACAAAGTGCAGAAGGGGTAACCTGAAATAGTTCAGGTACAGATCACTTTTGATGTCATTCTTCCTTAAGAAGGTCCCACTACTGTGTCTACAGGTAGATTGGGGTTTACTGGCCCCACAGGATCCAAGGATGCTGAGGTGGTGTAACCTCATGGCTTGGCACGTAGCAGGGCCTATAATCAAATATAACAATTCGGATTTTGACTAGTTGAGGCCCCAGATGCTGATGATCGATGACTATGCATATGTTGGCTTGCATTTCCGAGGAGATCTGGATTTGGTTCTACCTGAGGATGCTTAGTGGGGTGACTTAGGTAAGAAGTACACATTTTGTTTTTTTTTAATGTTTTTGAAAATTTTATTATATAATTTTTTTTTGTGTCTTTGATCCAAGGAATACTAAAAAATTTCTTTTGACGACACAGATGTGGGTCCATATCGACCTCTAGGAATGTCTCCCATTCAAAGATGAGGACAAGTGGCTCCAGTGGCGAGATGGGATGTTGAGGACTACGAGGCTGTTGAACAGAGCTTAGAGGGACTGACTGTGGATGTCCCAGACATCGCTATTGGGGAGATCCAAAGGCACTGTCAAAGCCATACTGTGGGCATGTCTGAGTCTCTTAGTTGATTGCTCCATAGGGTATCCCGAGCAGTTGTATGTTACCGTGAGCATCATCTGTGCTGTTAATTTGTAGAAGCCATGGGCTTCACATATTTTGATATTTTGGTCCTTGGATGAAAACTTTTTTTAAAACTTTTGATCGTTATATATATATATGCAACGTCTACTGGATTATTTTGTTTTGTATAATACATGTGATGTGTGATTGGTTTTTATAAAAGTCTCAGATATTTGTCTAACACATAATTAGCTAAAGCATCATTCAATATATTTAAAAATCTAGGAATGTGTTGATATTCGATGTAATCAAAATGACGTTCCAAGAGGCGAATTCGTAGATATACCCGCAATAAAGTAGGACTTCGGATAGCATAGACATTACTTAAATGTAGTACTACTAGATGCGAATCAATTCGTATAACCAGGTTTTGGATACCAAGTGAAATAACATTAGTCAACAATTCAATGACGATGCTATATTCTACGATATTATTGGTCACACGACCGAGGCAAACACCTTGTAGACTGATAAGTTCATTTGTAGGTGCATAAATTGCCCATGCAGCAAAAGCAAGTTTCTGAGTACTACGACTAGTGCCATCGGAGAAGCCAATTTGGGGTAGCGAAGACTCGGACATCTGGAAGCTAAGCACAAGGCAAGATAATCGGTCGAGGGTAGAAACCAAATAATGAAAAAACACACTAAAGTAACACACAAAATATCAATAAAATACAAGCACTCATGCACATATGATCTAAGCATAGTACTTCTTTAAGTAAACCCCATTTTTGGGTTCACTCAAAGGGATACCGTTGTAGTCCACCAACTTGTAGGCTTCTTTATCCAACACTCGTCTGGCGATATAAGGACCTCGCCACATGGCCTCAAATTTTCCTGCTCCTAGCACATCTCGATCTTGTTCATAAAGGAGACCCGGATCACGATCAGAGAAAACGCGTGGCTTGACATGTTTGTCTATTGGGCTTTGACACGTTTCTTCTGGGTTTCTATAACTAGGGTGGCATCACAATGAGTTTTGTCTAGTTTCATAAGATACAACAGACGTTCTTGTTCAGCAAAAGTGTTTGGGAGAAGTTCAACGGATAGCTTTAGATATGGTATCTCACATTCAATCGATAAGATGGCTTCTAGACCATAAACTAACTGGAAAAGTGTAAACCTAGTAGTAGACTTAACGGATGTCCGGTAAGCCCACAATGATGAAAACAACATCGTGTGCCAACTAGTTTTATGAATCCCTATCATTCATCGAAGCATGGTAATGAGTAATTTGTTTATTGCTTCAACTTGACCATTGGCCTGTGGGTAATAGGGTGTTGCGTTTTCATGGCGAAGACCCAACTTTTCGGTGAGTTCTGACATCATGAAGTTTCTAAACTGGCTACCATGATCAGTAACGATAGCTTGAGGAACACCAAACAAGACAATGATGTGATTGAATATGAATATTGTTGCAGTCTTTCCGGTATTTTCAAATGTAGGCATTTCCTCAACCCATTTCGTAAAATAATCTACAGCTACAATAATGTTTCCATGCCCCCCGACCGAGTGAGGGTGACATGTCATGAAATCGATACCCCATTTCACAAAAGGTCCAATGGAGACTGCAGAGTGTAGAGGAGCAGGGTGTGATCGTATTTTGTTGTTGTAGGTTTGGCAAGCATGGACTTTTTGGACAACGATAATACAATCGTTGAATAAAGAAGGCAAAAAATACCCAGCTCGTAAGATCTTCTGGGCAGTAGCATACCCAGACATGTGACCACCACATGCTCTAGAATGGCAGTCATTCAAGGCTTTCTCGGCTTCGTCAAATGTGAGGCATCATCGAAAAACGGAGTCAATCCCACGACAATACAGAGTATCACCGAGGATAATATACTGACGGGCTTGGTAACGTATTCGACAATGGTCAGTGATAGACAAATCGGGTCGAAAAGTCTAAGTCTGGAGATATATAATGATATCCCCATACCAAAGGTCATCGTAACTAATCAAAAAAAGGGATTGATTGGGTAATGAATCCTCTGTTACATTTTCCATCTCAGAACAGGGAAGGTCACACATCAATTCAGAAAACACCAAGGATTTCTTGGACTTAGCGCGTTCGAATTCTAAGTCAAACTCCTAGAGTATGACGATCCATTTGGAGTATTTTCTTTCCTAGCAATTGGCGTGTAAGAATGTGTTGCATAGGGTTGCAGTTGGAAATCACAGTAGTCTTGCGTAAAAGGATATAGTGCCAGAAACATTGAAAATATTGGACAGTAGCCAAGGCCAATTTTTCAACATGTAAATATTTGGTTTTGGTAGTCGTGAGACTTTGACTCAAATAATAAATGACATGTTCATCATGAGAATCATTCTCCTGGACTAGAACCATAGAAATGGTATAGTCCGAGGCTACGAGATACAAGAAATAATCACGACTGTAATCGGGTGGGAAAAGTAGTGGGGTATGGGTTAAAGTCAATTTTAAAGCATCGGACGCTTTGTTGGTAGTGGTATCCCATGCAAACTTAGAACCTTTCTTGAGCAGTCGAGTAAATCCAAGAGTTAACTCAACATAGTTTGGGATGAAACGACGTAGAAAGTTTGCCTTCCCTTGCAAACTTTGCAGCTGGCGAAGTGAGGAAGGAGGAGGGAGATTGAGAATTGCCTCAACCTTCAAAGGATCTACCCGGATCCCTTGACGTGAAATAATAAAGCCCAGAAGTCGTCCGGATTCTACACAAAAAATGAATTTGTGCAGGTTTAGGCGTATACAGTAAAACCAACATCGAAGGAAAATGGCTCGGAGGTGTGTTGGATGATCTATATGGTGCATGGAATGAGCCAGTAGGTCATCGAGTTATGGTTGGACAATGTGATTTATATCATGAAAGGCATAAGACATAACACGTTGAAAAGTCACGATGACATTCTTTAAACGAAAGGGTAGTTTCCGGTAGGCAAAAGTGCCCCAAGGACAAATAAAAGAGGTCTTGTGTTGGTCGGCGTGTACGATATTGATTTGATTATATCCAGAGAAACCATCCATCAAAGAGAATATTTCACTCACAGCACAATCCTCGATGATCTGGTCAATGAAGGGGGTGGGAAAGTTGTCTTTAGAACAAGCTTTGTTAATATCCCTATAATCAATGCACACGCGGATAATACCTTGTTTCTTGTTAACTGAAACAAGATTGGAAACCCATTCAGTTAAAGCCACAGGGTAAATAAAGCCAACTTTAATAAGTTTCTCAACTTCAAGCTTGATAGCATTTGCTTTATGTGGGTGGATCGGACAAAGGCGTTGCCAGATGGGTTTAGTGCTCAGGTATGTCCTAATCTTGTGTACAACAATGTCGGGGTCAATACCCGACATTTCTTCATAGATCCATCTAAAGACGTCACAAAATTCTTGAAAAAGATATTTATAGGTGACAACTTCGTCATTGGAACATGAAGCTCTGGTATGCACATTTTTTACAATTCCAGGTTTAATGGATATGTCGAGGGGGGTGGTGGGTGAGATATTAATTAAGTTCCCTTCGTAGAACATATCGTGTGTAGACTCGGGACTAGTAGAATTGATGACAACGATTGACAGAGTCGAGATCCATTGGTAACTCTCAATGATGTGTTGTCCCAGGAAGATAATGGAACGATGATGTCCATCATCCCAAGGGGTATCTTCCATGGACATAACAGACATAATCATCTCGTCTGTATGAAAAATGACACAGAATGGATCCAGAGATAGATCACCAAGAGAGGGGGTAGAAGGGGTTGTCGATTGAATCGATTGATAAGTGGATTCGATTGGACTTAAAGGAATTTGGTCATCATAGCAAAGATGATCACCAGGGTTGGGTACTATCCATGGGTCAGAAGACGCAGGGGTTTCTCGAACAGAGGTGTAAATCATTTTGATCAAGGCGAAAAATGGATGTGGAATATTGGGTGGTGGAATGGGGAAGGCACCCATCAAAGAGGAATCTTTAAGAAGGACCACACTGACATTCTCATATTGAAGGGGGGGTTTTGCAATGAAAGGTACGTTGCTGGTACGCGTATCATAGTTAAAGAAGGCCAATTGGTCCACCGTAACCACTTTTCCCTGATGTGGGAAACGTACAACACAAAAAAGAGTGGAGACAACTGCGTGCATGGAATCGATCCAGCTACGGCCAGGTAAAAGGTTGTAATCGAGAGGAGCGTCAAAGACTTCAAATTCAACGTTGACCATTTTGTCTTCTAATGTAATAGGCAACGAAGGGAGGACACTGTAAGGCTTAAATCTAGAGCCATTAAAGACTTTGAGCGTGTTGTGTGATTCAGTTAAGGGAAGAGAGCCGATGGATTTCTAGCAGGCAATATACATGACACACGTCGAGGCACCCTCATCAATGATTGTTCTACAAATGTTCTTGTCGGAGACAATAACCTGTATTTGGAAGTCGAGTTGAGGGGGTAACCTTGGAATGTGATCTTCCAAGTCAAAAATTATTAAATTTGTATCTGTAGGGTCGATTCCACCAATGGCTTTCAACAGTGCCTTCTGTTGTGTAGGACAACTCTGAAGGACTTTGAGGGCTGACATTGTTGATGGTGCTTGGGACAGGTCTTCTACAATGTTGTAGTTCTGGGCAACATGCACATGAGGATTGAAAGTAGACTTGCAAACAACACCCTTTGGGGGAGGGTGAAGAACTGTATCTAGGCTCGGTCATTCGAAATGAAGACGACCGTTGGGAGGTGGAGCCTAGAGATATGGTTGGACTAACGAAAGAGGTATTTCATCAACCTTCTCTTTGGAGGAAGAATAATCTTTGGCTCGAGTGGTAAGTGTGACATCATTCTTCTTTGAATCACTTGTACACATTAAGACATAGGATGTATTGGAGGGGGAAGGTTGGTCATGAATGACCAATTGGGATTGTTGTTGAGAAGGAAAGGGTTGTGACAACATGATCGGGGTAGGCAGTTTCAGGGGCTCTTGAAGGAACTTAGTAACCTCGGCTTGTCTTGGAAAATCCTTAGTGTAGTGATCATCACTAAAAGAAAGGCAAGGGTATCAGGGTTTGTGCTTATCCTTATCGTCAATAGGTTGTGTTTTGGTCTTCTTAGATTGCAGATTATTTTTATCCTCCTTATTCTTACCCTTCCCTTTTTTGGATTTATTCTTTCTGGTAGGGGTAGATTGAACAGAGTTCACCTCAGAAGTCTTTCCGATAGGAGGAGTAGGAGACGGAGCATTTAAACATTAGAAGCAATAGACTTGGGGTTGGTGGTAGAGGCATGTGTGGAATGGGGTTGGGCATGGAAAGTGCCAATCACACCATCAACTGCATGAGAAGCAACAGGAGTAGTTGAAGTAGCAGTAGTAGAAGGATGAGGTGTGTGAGGGAGAAAATCGTAAAGAGTACCTGTTTTTGAGTAAACAAGGTCAAGGTATTGAGCACGAATGATCGACTATTCTTCTGTGACAACTCCACCCATGGTGATGTCACGAGTGATATCATTCACGAATGATTTTTTGAACCACTCTACCAGTAACTGATCGGGAAGGTAAAGTTTGATGAGACGTTGTTGTCGTCACCACTCATGAATGTGATCAGAGATATGAGTGGCTTTGGTTTATTTGAAAGAACTCAAAATTTTGATTCCTATTTTGTATTGGATCTGTAACTGGTAGTGGGTGAGGAAATCCATGTCAAGGGTGTTAAAGTCAGTGAAGAAGCCTCATGGCAATTCTATATACTACTTCGTGGCGGAACCCGTGAGAGTTCGCTGAAAAAGACGTAATCAAATAGAGTCATCCATCAAAGAGTTGGATGAACACCAAAGGTGGAAATTAATTACATGATTGTTCGGGTCCTCTCCTGGTTTACCATCGAGCTTAGGAATGTTGGAAGTTAGTTTGGACGGTATGGCAGGCCATTAAGGAGAGTGACAGATAGGATCATTTAAAATTATAGATATATCAGGGAGGTCCAAGGTGGATAAGAAGGGAAATTTTCTATTCATGTGGAGGTACAGTGTACTGGTGACTTTGGGGAGGAAGTCCCGTAGGTATACCAGTAGGATCGTAAGCAGTTTGCATATAATGCGAAGATCTAGGAAGATTTAGTTGTTGGTGTGGAGGCATGTAATTTATAGGGTTCTACTGGTTAGGGTGGTTCCCTTGAACAGGGATGTTGGGTCCATCATTCAAGCCCCAAATGGAATTGGACGGACCTAGATATGGTTGGCCTATACTAGGGGGTATGAAAGGGTTAGTTTGAGGCTGTTACCCCCCAGTCGATTAAGGATTATTTTGGATAAGATAGTTCCAATACTGGGCCAAGTCTACAGGTATGTTTTGTCCAGTGGGTGGGTAGGTGGGGGTTTCCCTCCAATCGGAGGTTGTGTCTCAATTGGGATTTGACCTCCAGGGTGAAAATGTCCGCCAACAGGACTCTGGTAATTAGGTGTGAAAGACTGAATG
>JASDQU011507724.1:0-15779 GCA_032191745.1 Picea mariana
TTCATGCCTGCATAAAATGCTCATTATTTCTATTTGAAAAATTTGATCAAAACCCCAAAACAATCATTATTCCATCGTTAAGAAAAAGAGCTTGCAGATGCCATTGGACTTCCATGCTCGTGGCACCATCCTCTTAAGCATTTCAAGAGTGTGATGTGCAACTTGTTGTGGGATTGCTTTCTTCTTGTGCTCGGCATCAGGAGTGAACATACTGGGTTTTAAAAAAATATCCTCGAACAACACATTGTTCTCTACCAAGTAGAAGAAAACCTCAGTCTAGACTTTCTCTGCCACTTCAAGGTTTTTATCAACGAAATGGTCTCCATCCTGCAGAATATTTGGCTCCACAGTGGGCACAAGGCCATTGTCTCGAGAAATGGTAGCATAACGTGCAAGTCCCCAGGAATCTTTTCTTACTTAAGAAAACTGAAAGCAATCTATCTGCTCATATGAAGAGCTTATTCACCTGCCTACTCCTACTTCTAACTAAATCTGAAATTTGGTTAAGTAAAGGCAAACTTCCACAATAACCATTCTAGAAATTTCAAAACTAAGATGAGCATGTCTCTATCACTCATCATTAGACAATGTCTAAAACATATTAGCAATGATAAAAATTTCTTCAAGAAAGAAAACTCACCCGGGAGTGCTGGTGGGATAATGAAGTTTAAAATTTTCAATTGATCTGAAATATATGATTCCATCAAGGCTGCAACCAGATCTTTAAACACGTACAAATATGGATGCTCAACAACTGATGGAGAAAAAGGCATCATCAATTTCTGATCTAATCCTTTATGCTCCCCTTTATCATATTCATCACATATGGGAACATCAAGATAGAATCCAAATGGAAAAGATGAATCTTTCTGCATAGAATTATCAACAGTATGGCTTTGAAACAGATCTGAAACAACATCTCCTCTTTCCCTATCATTATCATCCTATTCATCTAGATTTGAATCAACAGGTTCATCTAAATCATCCTCAATAATGAAATCATCAATATTGTCTGGTAGATCTTCTTCATGAGAAGTAGTAATAAAAAGAACATGAAATTCATCCATATATGTATCTTCATTAATATATCCACTTTCATCATCCCTACTAGAAGAAACAATATGTTGAATATCTAAATGAAACTCCTCACAACAATGCTCAAACAGAAGTTCCTGAGAAAAATACCTTTTGCAATGCTCATGGAATACTCTGTGAAATGCTTTCAAAGATGAAATACTAGAAGGAGTTAATGAGAAATACCACTTATGTGCATCACCCTCCAATGAATAGAAAAACACCTTCATGAGCACATCTTCATCATGTATATGTAACTGAGCCATGCATTGATGAAATCTGATGAGGTGATCTGAAGGATTATCCTCTTTCGCTTCTCTGAACCGTGGAAGGTAGTCTCCCCAAATATCCATAAAAGGTACTAGATGTGGGAAACCAAGAATTGCAGAAAAGTTAAGAGGTGCAAACCTCCTAGCCAAAAGACCAGCAAATGCCTTTGACATTTGAAGACAGTGGAGTCGCCACTGAATTCATCCTTCATGGAGTCGCCATATAGAATATTACAACCAATATGATGTCCAGCCTTTGTCTATCATCAAAATCTAGAACTATGTCGTCTCCTAGGGAAGCTGAGCTTCAATCTCCTCTCCCCGGTGATGGTGCCAATTTGTTATCACTCCAGGGAACTCTCCTAGGCTATATCTCAGAGATGCCTGGTAACTTAACCTTTTTGTAACTATTTTATCTTATAATGGGTGTGGGTTTGGATCAAGATGAATATCTAACTCACTAGATTGTATCACAAGACTGTCTAAGGATATTCAAACAATGCAAGGCCTTCAAGAGCTATTATCAAATAGGTGAATCAAATGGATAAAGAGACTAATCAATTAACCAGAACATATGTCTATAAAACAATAGATATGATGGGCTAACAGATCAGCAATAAATACTTCTGATCATTCGCTTACTAATCATATAGTGAGATGACAATCACCAATGGACTATGTAAACATAGATACAGAACATAATTCAACTCATAAGCATATAAAAGAAAGAGAAAAGAAGATCTGACAATAACAGTGAAAGAAGCTTGCAGGCTGAAGATATTATAGAAAGAATCTCTATCACAATAGAAGTATATTTTAGAACTCAAAATCGAACCATTTGTTCATAAAATGTTCTTGGATTTATATCCTTTACAATCAGTTTCAAGATCCTCAAAATATGGATCCAATAACCTCTTCTCCTATCTCAAATTCAAATTTGTGATATGGTTGGAAAAGACAGAAATTTCTGGAAATATGCTGCTCAATAATTTAATCATATCTCTCAAAACAAAACTGTTTTATAAAAACTGGAAGAGACTTTTGTATATTGTTTTGTTTTGAGAAAACACCTCTCTCGGTTATTTGAGATTCATTTTCAGTTGCCTAGGATCTGCATTTCAAAAACATGTGTCAAACAGGGAAATTCTGAGATTCAAAAATTAGGGCTCAGAGATGAATTAGAATCTCCCAATATATGACACCTGTAGGAAAAATGAGAGAGTTTATTTTTCTTTTATGTGTTATAAAAAAAACCTCCTCCCATTTCTCAAAAAGATTCTTCAGTCGTTCAGAATCATCATTTGAAAATGATGACTCAGCGCAGTAAAAACGCAGAATTTCTGCAATTTCGGTGGCTTAGAAGCCCTTTTGGAAAGGCGCTTATCTACCGAAACCTGAGTTTTGAATTTTTTGAAGGGAAAACCAAATCAAATGTTTTTCAAACTTTATTATAAACCTAAGGCTCTAAAAAATGAACCTTAAAAAATTTAGAAATGTATTTTTCAATGACTTCCTATCACCTAGAACCAACAAATTTAACTGTGTTATTTGAGGAGATAACACTACTACCAGCCCTTCTACCTTGGCATATATTTTTCTACAAATCTAAGTTTACTTACCCCGGGTTAAAAATTTAATTGAAGGTTTTTAGTTTGTTTTTAGTGCATATATAACACCCATCATTTTTGGTGTCGTTTCTGGGGAGTTGTCTCAAGGTAGGAAGTAATTAGGAAATAGATCATTTCTAGACCTTAGTATTAGATTGGTGGTGGGGGAACTTTAAGACAAAAGGTAAGAAACTGCGCATCTGCTATTGAAGGCTCCCCCAAACCCAATGGTAGTTTTTTCCTTTTGTTTTTGTTTACTTTCATGAATAGACCTAGAAACCCAATGGTAGCGTTTTCTTTTTCTTTTGTTTACTTTTATGAATAGACCTAGAGACCCAAAAGGGAGATACATTAAATCTAAATCAGACCTTTCAACCAAGGTTCCTTCCAATATTTTCRGGGGAAGGAACGTTCCACTCATAAGCTCCACAGATCGATACCGAAAAAYAGGAGMTAGCTCAACTCARAGAGCTAAATCAGTCTTCGAAGAGACTAACATAGGGAACACTATAGAACAAGAAATTGAAGCATCAATCATATTGAGACAACAAGCAATACCACTTGAGCCTTCCACARAACCAAACAATACAACCTTTGCTTTTACACCACCACCAGGAGATCCTAATTTTGAGGACATCATAGACSCTGAGTAGGTGAATATTTTGTTTGGTAGTTCAGCCAATGTAATTATCTCTCAAACTGACACAGAAAATTTGGCACCAATAGTCTCAACCGGCTCGAGTAGAGTCCCATACATCCAATCAGTAGGAAGACCTTTCCATCAAAGGGAAACCTTGTTCTCTTCAAAGATAAAATCACCCAGGTACTCTCTTTTTGGAAACCAAACCAACATGAATGATCAGGAGGATCATAACAATGTAAGACACAAGAAGGAAGAATAAACTGGAAATCAAACCGAAACTACCTTTGGGTTTCCAATTTTGGACACCACTCCAAATGTCAACATGAAGAATATTCCTCTCTCAACACTGCCTACCTTTTATGGTAAAAATAGTGAAGATCTAGACACCTTCCTATTTGAATTTGAAATCTTGTGTAGGAGCTATAACTACGTACAAGATGCCCAGAAACTAAAACTCTTTCCTACCATCCTCAAAGACTCTGCACTAAGATGGTTCATGGGGTTGGGAGAATCCAGTATTAGATATTGGGAAGCCATGAAAGACATCTTTCTTAAGAATTACCAAGACTACTGCAAGACCAAGGAGTCTCGTAATGACATCTTTAAAATCCAACAATTAGAAGATGAGACCCTCGAATATTGTATGGAACGATTTGGTTATATCTCCCAAAAGTCAAAATACCATGACCTCCCAAAGGATGCAGTTAGGGCTCTTTTCCTTAAAGTAATTTCAAAACAATATCTAGAGATGCTTAACCTGATGGCATCAGGTGACATCTCCCATAAACCATTTTCCACAATATGTGAAATGTGTAAAAATTACTCAAGGAGTAGAGCCAAAATAGGAAAGAATGTTCGGGACCCTTATAATAGAAGCTTAAAACCAGTTACTTCAGATGGTATCATGAGAGCAGAGATAGGGAACCTTTTAGAGAACTTCAAGACAGACATCTTAAGCAAAATAGGTTCCCAGTTGGACACCCTTAAAATTAAAAAGAAACGGGAGGAGGAAAATGAAACAATGAGCATATATTGCCCAAGATGCAGGAGGAAGCATTCCTCAAGGGAATGCCCATTAGATAAAATTTCATTTTGTGGCTTCTGTACGGAAGACAATTCAGCTGAGAAATTTCCATCATTTCCCAATTCATTAGACATCTATAGGAGTGGAGATCCTGGGGAGTCTTCATATGCACCTAGGAGGCCATGGCAGCCTAGGAACCAACCACATACCCGGATCTCCAATATCAAGTTCCACCCTATTATCAACAAAAACAACATTGGAACTCACCAGGTTGGAAAAACTGGTCCACTCACTACCAACATCCTTGGTTTCAAGGATGGAGAGGAGGACATAATCAAGAAAATCCTCAAGCTCCACCTATCCATATGTCCAACCATCATTATCCTCAGTTCCCACCGAACACTCCACAGCTTCTACTAGGTTTTGTTCCATCACCTTTACCTCCTATTCCACAACAACAACTGCTACAATGCCAAAATGCAAGCTCCCCAAGACCAACACTATTACCGGTACAACCAGTGACAAATCCCAATAATAAGCCCCCTCAACCTCTTCACAATGTTGAGGTGCAAGCCTTCCCGACATATGTTATCACTCCTATTCCATTACAGGAAATTCAACTAAGATCAGGAAAAGTTTTGAATAGGCAGAGAACTCTAGTAGTCATCGAGGAAGAAGAAGAAGAAGACACCACCAAACAACCCACGGATGAAACGAGGTGGGAATATGTTATTATCCTGAAGAACCAAGAACCCAAGCTTCCCCAAAATGAACCTTCACAAATTACGAAGGTCCCTCCTTATCCAGACAGATTGGTAATAGAGAAACCTACCACTCGACCGGAATTTGACATCTTGAATGAATTGAAGAATATTTGTGTCAAGATTCCCCTGCTTCAATCCATTAAATACATTCCAATCTACAGTAAGGTAGTCAAAGAATTTTGTATTAAGAATCCAGGTAGGAAGCAAAAGGACCCTCCTACAATACATTTGGTAGCATGACTTTCTGAGTACATATCAGAGCAACCAAAACTAGCAAAATATGGGAACCATGGAAACCTCATAGTAATGAGGTCTCCATTGGAAACACTCTCATAGACCTAGGGGCAACCATCAATGTTATGACCGCTACTACCTTGGAACAATTACAATTACAACCTCGTCTTCGACCTACCCCAACCATTTTGGAATTAAAAGATAAGACTAGGGTTATACCTGAAGGGATTTTAGATGATATCATGGTTACTTTAGCCTCATGGGAGTACCCATTAGATTTTCTTGTCATTCACTCAAAGGATCTGACCAAAGTCCATCCCGTCATTTTGGGAAGACCTTGGCTAGCCACAGGTAATGCTTTTATTGACTGTAGAGAGGGAGAAATGACCATCTCAAATGGTCTCTCTATCCAGAATCTCACCATTTACCCTCCAGCTCAACCTATTATGGAGAATCTATGGTGGATTGAATTTCCATACGAGAATGAGGACTTTGAAGAACCCGTATTTCCAAGTGACCATGCATGGGTACTTCAGGAGCACACAACAGAAAATGTGCTAAACCAGTTTATTTCTACTTACACATGTGTGGATTTTCATCAGTCTTTTCCCCAATTTGAGTACATTTTTGGGGAAGAATTTCAGGAACAATTGGACCCATCCATTTTTTCTTTGACATCTTTTATATTTGAGATAGATGAGTCTGCCATGTCTTATACTATGCCCTATGAGATTATTCCAAGGAAATTCTTACATATAAACTCTGGGCTAGATGCAGACCAACAAAAATAGTTAGTAAGTATCCTTAAAGAACAATCAGGATCATTCGCCTAGGAATACACTGACATGAAGGGTATACACCCTGACACATGTATCCATCACATATATACCCAGGGGGAAGTAACACCTGTTAGGAAACCCCAGAGAAGGATGAACCCAACACTCAAATATATAGTCAAGGAGGAAATCCAAAAGTTGTTAAATGTCAGATTTATTTATCCCATCTCTGACAGTATGTGGGTATCCCTTCTTGTAGTGTTTCCAAAGAAAGTGACCGTGAAATGGATAATTTATATTGATTTTCGGGAACTCAACAAAGCCACTCTGAAAGACTACTTTCCTCTTCCTTTCATTGACCAAGTTCTAGATACCTTGTCTGGAAAGAAGTATTTTTCCTTTCTAGATGGGTACAACGGGTACAATCATATTCTTATAGCCCTCGAGGACCAGGATAAGACTACTTTTAATTGTCCTTGGGGCACCTATGCCTATAGGGTCTTACCATTTGGATTGTGTAAATGATCCTGCCACATTTCAACGAGCAGTACTAGGGATGTTTTTTGATCTTATTCATGATTGTGTGGAGGTCTACATGGATGACTTCACAGTCTATGGAAACACTTACTAGGAAGCCTTAGACAACTTAGAAAAATTCCTTATCAGGTGCCAAGAAATGAACCTGTCTCTAAGTCATGAAAAATGTAAAATGTTGTTGACTGAGGGAGTGGTTCTAGGACATCATGTTTCATCTGAAGGGATAAAATTTAATCCTGCAAAGATTGAGGTCATCATCATACTTCCATGCCCCAAGACTCAGAAAGAGGTGAGAATATTTCTTGAACATGCCAGATACTACCAGCAGTTTATTGAAAATTTTACAAATATTGTTGCACCTATGTTTGGATTGTTAATAAAAGATGTTGATTTTGTTTGGAATGAGCAGTGTCAAACTGCCTTTGAAACCCTGAAAGCCAAGCTGTCTATGGCACCAGTTCTTAGAGAGCCCAATTGGACTCTCCCATTTCATATATCCACTGATGCCTCCAACACCGCAATAGGAGGGGTATTAGGGAAGAAAGAGGACCAACAATCCTATGCCATTTATTTTGTGAGCAAGAACTTGTCCCCTGCSGAGTTAAACTACACAGTTAYTGAGAAGGAATTCTTGGYAGTTGTTCATGCTATCAACAAGTTTCCTCATTATATTATAGGTTACGAAGTATTCGTACATACAGATCATTCCTCCATTAGATTTCTTATGAACAAACCCATAACTAATGGCCGAGTGACTAGGTGGCTCCTGTTATTGCAAGAATTTAATATCACTGTGCTTGACCGACATGGAAAGGATAATGTAGTAGCTGATTTTATTTCCCGAATAAAAAATGAGGATGATGATGATATCCCTATAGATGATAGTTTCCCAGATGAACACCTTTGCTCCCTTTCCATCAATACCCCATGGTTTGCAGATATGGAAAACTATCTAGATACTAGGAAGTTACCGTCTCATTTGTCACCTCATGAAAAGCGGAAAATTATTACACAGAGTGTTAATTACTCTTGGTTTGGTCATGAAATTTTTCACATAGGTCCTGATTTGATTATTCGTAGATGTGTCTGAGAGGATGAGGCACCAGAGATACTACGAAGTTGTCATGATAGACCATGTGGTGGCCATTTTTCTAACAAACGTACAACATATAAGGTGTTACATTCGGGTTACTATTGTCCTAGCATTTTCAAAGATGCTGCCAAGTATGTGAGAAGTTTTGATAGTTGCCAAAGGATAGGAAGACCTATGTCAGCTGACGAAATTCCCTTGCGTACCCAAGTTATGATATAACCCTTCGAAAAATGGGCCCTTGACTTTGTAGGACCAATTTCACCCATGTCCCGTAAGAAGAACTATATTTTGGTTTGTACAGACTATGTCACCAAGTGCATAGAGGAAAAATCCCTATTCAGGGCTACAAAGAAGTCTGTTGTCGAATTCATCTATGAAGACATATTTACCCGCTTCGGTGTCCCTCATGAAATTGTTACAGACCAAGGGACTCAATTCACTTCCAAGCTGATGAGAGAGCTAACAAAGAAATATGATATTAAACACTGTAAATCTTCTCCATATCACCCGCAAGCTAATGGTCAGGTAGAACCCACACAAAAATTCATAGAATCTATGTTGATCAAGACTATTCAATTACATCACCATGATTGGGTTGATAGGCTTCCAGAGGCTCTATGGGCATACCAGACCACCTGGAGAAATACCACTGGGCATACCCCTTATGAGCTACTGTACGGAAAACAAGTACTTCTACCAATATAATTCCAAATAAGGACCTTCTGTATTGCTGCAGAATTAGGGTTGAACTTAGATGAGGCTCATAAGAAACGAGCCCTACAATTGAATGATTTGGATGAAATTAGGCAAGATGCCATCCAACAAACAATATTGGTCCAAAACCAACAGAGCAAGTGGCATGACAAGTTTATTAAGAAGAAACACTTCCAACCTGGTGATTGGGATCTGTTGTTTGATTCCCGATTCAAAACATTCAAAGGAAAACTCACCACCCGGTGGTTGGGCCCTTACAAGGTAGACACTATATATGACAATGGAGCTGTAAAAATTAAAACAATTAACGATGTACAAGTCTCCTTTGTAGTAAATGGACACCGACTTAAATTTTATCATAAGCCCATTTCCAAAGAGGATTTTCTACAGGTCATGTCAACGGACAAGGCATTGGCCTTAGTATATGGGGAAGTCCCCCCTTGTTCTTGAAAATTTTTCTGAATTTTCTACTGTACATATGTAAATAGTTTTTGAATTTTGTTAATAAAGCAATCCTAGAGATTTCTGTAAGTATTTATTTCACCAGGAGTAGACAGTTTCAAGGAAATATAAAAGAAGGATTTTTCTTCAAAACATTGTTACACTTGAATTTTTGTTGCCTGCTAAGCATCAAATGAATATTGACTTACTGTAGTTAGCCATATTTTTGCAAAGAAAATCATTTTCTTAAGGCATTCCAAAGAAGTTGCTCTTGAAATTCTTCACCACTATATAAGGAAGTGATACCATAACTATCAAGCCTAGAGGTCTCTCATACATTTTTTCCAAGAAACTTGAGTAAGTGAGTAAAGTGTCTTTATTAAAGAGTAACAATGAGGTCTAATTAGCGGTTAGTCATGGAAACATCACAATAACTACAAAAAAAGAAAGTGAGTTGAGCCTAGAGATACCTTTATGTTCTTTCTCAATGGTACCATCCACTACACACTAAATAACTTGATTATATCATATCTTTAGATAGTCCACATACGCTTAAGTACCCTTTACATCGGGACAATCACTAAGTAATATAAACAGAAATTCATCCTCTAACATAAATACCATCCCAATTGAAAAATAGAAAGAAAAAGTTGTTTTTAGAGTTGTCCCCCCATCTTCTTGCATAAAGCAATATTATACTAAAATATTAAAAGATGGAGGGCCGGTCTCTAAGGGTGTAAGAGGCTAACCCGCCGAGACACTAAACAGGTCTGCTGGCAGCGGGTACCGGCCTGTGGTATGACTAGGTAGACCCGCCGGAGTACTGAACATGATTGCTGGCAGTGAGGCATTCTACCTAGCAAGGATGGTAATCTGACAAAAGATAAATAATAAATTTAAACTTGTCCTGATGTACGGAATTAATTGCAGACAAAGTTGACATGAAGTATGTATGGTTAAGCTAAAGTTAATGAACTCCATAAACTTGCCATTGGGAACTAACTCTAAGACTATCTTGAAAATATCTTGCCTACCTCTTCTTATATATATATAGAATATATTATCCTATAGGTGGGGCCATCTTCTAACCGTCTCGTCAGACCTATCTGTGAAATTTATCTTTACACTTGACATACCATAAATCTTAGGCTATTGGGGGAACTGACTGGTTTCCTATACTTTTGATTGTGAGGTTTCACAATACTTAGGTGTGGGGGAGGGGTTCATGAGCTGACAAATTATCATTGCCTGGAGAAATAAATATTTGCAAGAATTTTTGTATTATTTTCATGATACAGGTTATTACATTAATAGTCATTTTATGTTTGAAGTGCTAAACTCCTGTGTGCTATAAATTGTTGAACATATACTTAACAGACCATACCACTTTTCTTGGTTTCTTTCTCATAACAAGCTGTACATTATAGGATTGACATTACATATATTAGGCTTTCTATGACTTGTTCATTGTACGCTTGACATTACATGTCTAGTGCAAGAGGATTGAGTGAGCATGATGGAAAAATCAACAAGGGAGCATTTTGCCTCTGCTCTTTAACCACTATGATTGTCAAAAACATTTCAATATTGCAGTCCATCCATTACAGGAGGTGAAAATGTATTTAACACAGAGGTGTCATATGCAATACCGTATGAGGTGCCAAACGAAGTGCCATATGAATTACGCACCAGTAACTGTCCACAATTCCAGGTAATAGGAATCAATGACATTAAATTGAATTGGTTGCAGGCAATTGATTGAAGATTCTTTAAATATCTTCATGATCAAATGTCCAAGTCATAAGACTTGGACATTGATCTAATTGTGCATCATTACATTTGCCCCCAAAAATGTGCCTTCGAATTCGAAATCTCCCACACATGGCATCTCGTGCGCACATGTGTACAACCAACTCCACCATAGGTGCATTCAAATACATCCTAGGTAATCAATTATCCCAATTCACCTTTCTATTTGCCTTTCCCGTAAGAAATCACGCCTAGCCTCTGTCTTTCATTCCTCTGTTCAAATCGCATTCGTCCTGCGCCCCATTCATGCCATCTCTGGGCCCGATCGCACCCTTTCCTAGTGAATTTTGCCTCTACCACAATGCCCAAGAGGTATGAACCCTCTTCCTATGCAGATCTTTTTTCCATTCCTGAATTTGCATAATGCAGAGAGGCATTTTTGCGCACAAGCTGGGGGTCATTTTTATCTAACTTGTAGGGCCACAATGATGGCCTCTCCATTCAATTTGATCTTAGTTTCAATGGGAAGACATCGCACGTGGGGTCTCTTTCTTTTTGGGTCTCAAAAGAGTCCATTGTTGCAGCCACAAAGCTTCCAAGGATGGGAGATAGATGGTTCAAAAACCACCAGCTGTCGCGCTCAAGTTATAACAGGGTTTTTAATCCCAAATTCCAAAACATTTCAGGAGAAAAAGGATATTCTAGGGAATGGATAAAGGAGGAATTGATGAACCCTCTCATCGTCTTCACAAGGTTGATTACATGCAAAGGTAGATATACCACTTTCAAAGCCTGTCATTTCAGATTTCTAGCTCATTTTTAATTCAACAAACCTTTGAATTTTCCCTTCTACTTTCTAAAGAGCTTGGAGAAAATGTCCTCTCAAGTGAGGAAAAATGTAACTAACCCCCACAACAGCCTCTTTCACCATGTCTTAATCAAACTCCTTGTTCTAGTTGAATTAGAGAAAGAGGGGAAAAATTGGGATGCATTTATCTATCAATTTGCAAACCCTCACTTGACAATTAAGACCGGCAAAAAGCCACTTGGCCCAAGGACTATCTCTCCATCCAAGCCCCACTCTCCAAGAACTCCAAACCCCCTTGCACAAACCATCTCTTTACCGGAACAATACAAAAAGATTTTTGACATCCCTACTTCCTCATCGGGTAAAAAGACCAAGAGTAAAGATCAAAAGAAACCTATTGTTAACCCCTTGATGCCTTCAATCTCTCTTGATCCCACACCTAAGAAGCTTCAAGAAGTGATTCAATAATACTTTCCCATTGTTCCCAAAAATAGGAGAGGAGCCAATCGATTTGGTAAAGGACTCTTTCGAAAGAGTACCCGAAGCACAAAAACAAAACCTTATGCAAAACCCCTACCTGCTTCGGATCATATCCAAGTTTGTCCTCCGATATTGAGAGCCCTCACAAGAGACTTAGGGAAGTTTCTGCATATGGATTAGAGCCACAAAGAAAGAAAAAATCAGAACCTACCTCTCCTTATCAATCCCCTATCATTCCTCCTTCACCCATGCCTACTCTAGATCCTAAGAATGATAGATTGTCCACATCCCTCAAAGGATTTAAGCCTTCCTTCGAGATCACTAATTCTTCCCTAGCCATTGAAAAGCTACAAAAAGATAATTCGCAGCTCCTCCAACAGTTGGAAGAAAGGAAGACAATAGAAACAGACCTTCATCATGATAATGCATTCCTCCAAGCAAAGGTAAAATCCCTTCAATGGTTGGTTGATGAGATGACCAAATCCAACCACAGCCTTAGAGCACAACTAAAGCAACACAAGAGGCATAAGGAAAAGTCTTCACAGCAAGAAGGTGAAGCTTCCAAAGCTGATCCTCCTTAGCAAGCTTAGTCACGAGGGGTAATTTCTTTTTGTTTGTAGTGGGACCTGCAAAATCGTAAGTGTGGGGGCAATGTCTAGCCTGAGATACAATCTATTTTATGACAGTAATTAAATACTTTTTTCGAATGTACATATGTGTTTTTCATGTTTTGGAGAGGCTTTTTGAAGAATTTTGTACCGAAATGCTATGATCTACACCGGGTATGTATAATTCATGTTTTATATTGATCTTGAGTATAATTCATTACATTTTTATGTTTCCAAGGATCTAATTCACGTTTTTTGGTGTTACAGGGTGAAATCACACCACGTTTCTGCTTCCGGCACTCCATCTAGTACTCGATCCAGTACTCGGTCCGCAACTCTGTCCAACACCTCATATTGCACAAAAACAATGGGCGATTTGGTGGTTATGGTATTGGCGGCCACTGGTGGGTGAATCAGGAACATGGTTTTTTCTCATGCTTTCCCCCTCCAGCTACTGAACTCTTGACAACTCGGTTTGGGTTGTTGAGCTGGGCAATTAATCACTCTCTCCATTTCAGCAGTTAGGGCACCATTAATGTAATTTGTTGTTTATAGAAGAGGCTTGACCCTCCAATGGTTGACCTCTTGGTCTATAAAACCTATAAATACCACCATGGTGGTCATACAATAGCTAGGAAGCAGCTGAAGAAGTAGTGTGTTAGAGACAAATACGTTTTTACTCTGTTTTTACCATTTTCCATTGCCAAAATAATCTTAACCGAATGGAATTGTCATTAAAGGAATTCAAGAAGCACCATAGGTGAAAGGTAGTAACGTGATCACCATGATCCTCGCCATCATTTCCTTCGAATTTTGAAATGTCTGAAGGAAGCTTGGTGGGGACAAGGGTCCATGTAGGATCATGACTCACAGGGTCGTTCATCAACTTAGACAAGTCTGGTAGATTAAGCATGGCCATAAAAGGGAGATGAGGTTGAGACATATGGCCCCAAGCTCCCTGGAAAGATTGTGTTTGAGGAACTGCAGCCCATCTAGGGTTCTGGTAAGCACCATGGCCCTGTCTAGGATTGTAAGACCCTCCTCCGGGCTGATTCATAAAAGGTTGGTTGGGCACCATTCCAGTAGGAATGTTCTGGTAGGGGTTATAAAAATTTCCCCCAGGCGAATTAGATCTGGGTTGGGGGTTGCCCAAAGTGTGAAACTGACCTCCTCCAAGTGTGAATCTAGAGGATAGAGGTGGATTTGTCATGCCAAACGTGTTGGTCAGAATCCGCATCGAGGAGGTAGGGGTATAGGACGAAACTTGAGTAGAATATTGTTCGCCAGGTTGGTTGCTCCACCCAGAAGCAAGAGGATTAAACCCGGTGTTAAAAGAAGAAATACCTCCCATGTTAGGAGTCATTTGAGGGATTTGAGAACCACCAAACGAAAATGGAGTATAAGGAGGTGTAGTTCCCCCAAGCCCAATGCTAGCATTAGGGCCAAAAGTTGGGATGGAATTCAAAAAATGCAAAGTAAAGTTCGACATACCATAGGAAAAAGGACTAGAGGCCATAGGGATGGACTGAACATTATAGCCCGATGAGTGACCAAGAGACCCAAAAGGGTTTGAGGCAAGAGATTGAGCATTCACTATAGGCTAAGCCATAGTAATGATAGGTACCTCCGGCACTACAACCATTGTGGTTGCAGGAATCGAAGGGGTGCCATTAACTATAGTGGGTGTGGGAGTCGAAGGGCTCCCAGTATTATGAAGACTAGGTTCAGTACTCATCCTTGTAGAATCACAAGTCTGAACAGTGGATGTGTGTGTACCACGTCTAATAACTATACACCTTTTAGAAGGCAAAGACTCGAAATCCAGTGGTAACTGTAACAAGCGACGAGATTGACGGTGATCCAGGGGGGCATTCGTCATCAAAAATTCGACTGATCCAAAGTTAGAAACAAATGGTACAATGTTGAAGTGCTCGTCGACATGAATCCGACGGTGCAAAAATCACCTCAAACGGACTTCGTATGAAGAAGTTATGGCTGGTTGAAGTTCGAGTGCGATAGTTTAAAAAAAAAAGTCAAAGTCAAAAGGGTTGACGTGGCAACTGGTCAAGGCGACACATGGCAGCTTCAGTGATGTGGCAGTTCAAAATGTCCAGGTTTGGTAAAAGAAGAGGAAAGAGGCTTAGTGGGGTTTGTACCCTCAACCTCTCTTTCTTAAGTCAAGTGTTCTACCATTGGACCATGGGTCATATGCATGTGAGCATTATATTATATGGTTGTCATTAATATAAACAAAAGGGAAAGAAAACACAATTTATATTAACAAAATCATAATATATATATGTCATAGCAACCATATGCTAAAACATTGGCACAAAAGTTTAATTGTAAGGTTAGGTGGTGCATTTAAATGTTGTATACCATATATATTATGGTTTGAAACAACCATATTACAACTATGCGCGCGAGATTTTAGGCATGGTTAAGTTTATGGTATTAAACCATATCAACATTATATTGCAACTATATTATTGGTGAAGGATTGATTATATCATATATATGGTATTAAAAAAAAACATATCCAAACAAATGCATGGTGGTTATTGTATACCATATATAATATGGTTCATACATATCAAAAACAACTATAATATGCCAAAATGGGGGCATCGAGATTTGATCGCGCAACCTCCCAATGGGGGAGTTTTACCACCTATTTGCCATCCACAAAATCCAGAGTGTTGGCTCTGTTTAGAAGTCGAAAGATATTCTTTTTGTTATGCAGTTGCGCACAGAGATCAATATTGAATGCACGAAGGTCGGGGTCGAACTCTTGACCTCGGCTTATAAAACCATGCATTTGGCCAATCGCACAACAGAGCTTCAATATAATTATAGTCCAGATATTGTAATACTTAAGTCGATCTTATATTCTTTGTATCAGAGCTTCCCAAGCCTATTTGAAGCTCAAATTGTACTTTTCAGGGAAAAGGGTCTTCA
>JASDQU011507726.1:3337-15054 GCA_032191745.1 Picea mariana
GTCTTTGATTTAACTTTTCATGTCTTGTTATGAATTGTAAAGCCTAATTATCGATATACAAAACAAACTCCTTTGGAACAAGGTAGTTCCTCCATTTCTTCAAGGCTTGAATTATTGCATAAAATTATTTATCATACGTGTAGTACTTCCTCTTGGTATCATTCAGCTTCTCACTGAAATATGCAACAAGCCTATTATCTTGGCTCAATACTGCTCCAATTGTAACTCCACTAGCATCACATCTTACTTGAAATGTCTTCCCTAAATATGGAAAGACCAGAATTGGTTGTTCTGTTATCTTCTCCTTCAATATCTTGAAACTTTTCTCAGCTTATTCTGTCCACTTAAAATACTTGTGTCTCTTCTTCACCATATCTAACATCGGTGTATAAATACCACTGGAATTTCCAATGAACTTCTGATAGAAACTTGGTAATCCATGGAAGCTTCTCACCTTGAATATGTTCCTTGGCGATGGCCATTCTCTGATTGCTTTCACCTTCTCTTGATTCATATTCAATTCATTTTAAGAGATCACAAAACCCAAGTAAATGAGTTATGTCTTCATAAAAGAAGATTTCTTCAGATTTATCAACAACTTCTCCTACTGCAATATCCTCATCACTAATGTCAGATGTCTCAAATGCTCTTTTTCAGTTTTACTGAAGACTAATATATCATCCAGATATACAATCACAAACTTACCAATGAAATATTTTAATACATCATTCATCAACCTCATAAAAGTACTTGGGGCATTTGTTAAGACAAATGGAATAACAAGCCATTCATACAACCCTTTGTTTGTCTTGAAGGTTGTTTTCCACTCATCACCTTCTCTCATCCTTATCTGGTGATATCCGCTTTTCAAGTGTATATTTGAAAAATATCTTGCTACACTCAAGAAATCCATTAATTCATCCATCCTTGGAAAAGGAAATCTATACTTGATGGTGATTTTGTTTATGGCTCTTAAGTCTGTACACATTCTCCATCCTCCATCCTTCTTTGGACTTAACACAGTTGGTACTACGCATGAACTCAATCTTTATATGACCAAACCTTTGTCCATCAAATCCTGGACTGGTTTCTTTACCTCCTCATTCGCTTGAGGGTTCAATATGTATGCTGCTTTGTTTGGAAAAAAATCTCTTGGTATTAGATCAATGTGATGGTTGATACTCCTGATAGGTGGCAATGAGTTAGGTAACTCATCCACTACTATGTCAACAAATGTTTCTAACAAATCCTAAACTTCTTCAGGTAGATCCTCCATAGAAGTACTTGTTAGGATAACTCTTGTCTTCCTCACCACAACAAACTGCATCTCTTGTTCCTTCTTTACTTCACTTAGGATTTCCTTCCCACTCATGAGAAGTATACTTGCGTTGGCTTCTTCCTTCACTTTATTCTCCTCTATTGGTAGTAGCATGTGTGTCCTACCATTCTTCTCCAAGGTATAAGTATTTTTCTCCCATAATGAATGACATTCCTGTCAAAGTTTCATGGTCTCCCCAACAAAACATGACATGCATCCATGGGAATCACATCACACAAAATGTCATCTCTATATCCTCCTATACTAAGTTCAATTAGACATTGTTTAGTTACCATTACCTGGTGTCCTTTCTGCAACTATGAGACTCTATACGGAATCGGATGTGCAGTTGTCTCCAGCTCCAATTTCTCCACCATCTCTATGGATACTAAGTTATCAGTTCTCCCACTGTAATTTATCACCTTGAATACTCTGCATTTAGTCTTGCAAGTTGTTCTGAACAAACTGTTCCTCTGCACTGGCTTTTCAACCTCTGGCTCTGGTTTCAAGACAACCTTCTTCATCATTGTTGAGGAAAATATATGAAATGATCTTACTCAAGCATTTTCATATCTTACTTGGATAAATAAATATAGACGAGAATATCACCGTATGTTTATATCCATAAAAAATTGTTTCCTAATCCACAAGTATTGGTTACAAGGGCTTAGGATGATTTTTTTGTAAATGAAAGATTGCTGAAAAATTCAATGTTACGTAATTTTCTGAATATAACAGATGCATAAATAAATGTAGAGACAGAAGTAAAAATACCAATTCAATAATTAACACAGATGAGACATAAAGAAATCACTTATTTCATTCCAATTTATTGAAGAATCGTTCTCTTTACAAAATTCCCTAGGGAAGTTTCGACCAAAGTCAAACTTAGATGTCCTCGATGAAAACCATACAAAAGGACTTCTGAAAAAAAGAAAAAAAACTGAACTTTAAAAGCTGGATCAACTTGCCACAGATTGCTACCCACTCGACTCTGCACAATATCCTTTATCAGTCACGAAATTTAATTCAGAAACAAACAAGTCTACATAGACTGTCAAAGATAGATCAATGCCTCTAAAAAGAAAGTTTCTAAATGATGTAATTCAACCTTGAATATTGTTGTCTATAATAGGAACATGCTATCATAAAACATAATTGTTGAACCTCAACCAAGTTTTGGGAGAATCTTGGTCGTGTTTGACCATTTTTGGGACTTCAACAGGCTAGTCGAAGATGGAGCGCCCATGTGAAGCGAAGATCGCGAGATCTTGCCCATTTTGCGGGTTTTTTGGGTTTTACGGTTTATGCAATGGGTATGGGATGTCGGCCCATGGGTCTTACCCATGTTTAGGCCCATTTTGTAATGTATAAATAAGTATCTAGGTGATGTAAGGAGAGGCAGATGGATTAGTGCTAATGTTAGCTATGTGCAAGAAGATGTGTTAAGGGTTGCAGAGCTAAGTGCAAGCATTTTGTAAGTGCTTGGTGCAGACATACTGTTTAAGTCTTTTTGATTTCATCCAACTCAGGGAAGGAGGATTTGGAAAGGTGTGCACATATCTCTTGTCCTATGTGGAATTGGCTTTGTGTCTTGGTGCATGTAAGAAGATTGGAAGAGACTAATAAGAAGAGAAGAAGATTGGTGGACTTAGCCCCACACTGGGGTGAACCACGTATATCCTATGTTGATGTGCTTTGTTATTCATGATGTTTATGTTTGTATTTGCCTCATCTTTATGGATGATAGGTAGATTCATTGATTCTTAGTGCTTTATATATGAATGAGTATTAGATATATTCAGATTCTATGTGCTAACTGTTTAGATGTTCTTAGATCTTGATTAATACTGCATTGTTTTGTAATAAGGGTTTAACCTGTGATGCAAATAAGGGTTAAAGACTAATGAATGTTAATTTCTAATTTCTCTGTTAAGTATTGTGATCACAGATATGTGTCCCAGCTAGGTTGTAGACACTTGAGTCCTGCAACCTCCCCTGCCTCTACCTTGGGTGAGACTTCATCTGGTTCGCAGGTGTTTCCGAAAGGGCCGATAGTTAGGGTTTTGTTGGTGCGTTGTTGAAGTATTGATCCCTGGGTTTGCCCCTGTGCCAATAAATGGTTTTGTGATGAATATCCCCCATTTTGATAGACATAAGGAGGTTAACGCATACGTTAAAATCATCCTATCATTCTACCATGGATTATATCTATGGTTATATAGGCACGTGACTATGGATCTGACCCTGATCCACATGATCAAAGGATTGGGCATGCAAGGACCAGACCCTCACCAGTTCTACCCAGGGAAGGTTGCAGATCGCTCCTTGGCGTAAAGTATAAAGGAAACCTATGATGATGTGGAGAAGGGGAAGCGAGGCTACAAGGTAGCCTCCATCCAGGATGGCACAGTGCACCTATCTTGTCAGTTGATAGCAGGCAAGCTCATCAGAAAGAACCGTTCTACGCAAGTTACAGGGTTTGTCATCAACCTCTTAGGGAAGTGCGTCGAGGGAATGCAGATGAATTGGGTGAGCTACCTTGTCAATGAGTTGGATAAGGACTACCGTGAAGCGCAGGACCAAGGCTATGAGTTCCACTTTAGTTGGTTGTTGATCCTCATTGCCTTTGTCACTTGGGAGATGCCAGAGGGAGAGACATTCCTGGAAGTTGAGCCATCAGAACCACTGGCCGCGAGGTTCACCACATTATGGTATGAGAGCGACATGGCGAAGCAATGGTAGTCAAATGAGGTGTTCCACGCTTACTACCTACAACTCATATGCGTCATTGAGTCATTCCCCCGAATGACTCCAAACACCTTGCATACTTACATGCCACTAGCGAAGTTTTGCACGGACCGCCATTTCATATACATCATTGTGCACAGGGATGAAAGCAAGGAGGAGTTGCAGTCGTACTATAAATTGACTGATGAAGACATGGAGGAGATAACCAAGGAATGACCATCTGAATTCCTTGTACCCGTCGAGCATACAGAGCTCTCTGACCCCGACATCATCGAAATTCCTTTGGTCACCCAGATGGAGTGTGATGGGCCGAGAAGTGCTAAGAAAAATAAGAAGAAGGAAGAAGTGCAGGAGATAAAAAACGCATTAGAGAAAACTACATCTGATTCACCTGGAGGAGGAGGAGGCGACGAAGTAAACCAAGAAGAGGAAGGGTAAGAAGACAATCAGGAAAATGGTGAAGTGACATTGCCAAAGGATCCCCTAACATAGGATGAGACATAAAAAAAACAAAAGGTTTCTTCGAAGAAACCCTCAGCATGGAAGAAATCCTGAGCCAATAAGCCTCAGCTGCAAAATGTGCTCACAGTGGATGATGTTGACCTCATCATCACAGCTGTAGAAGATGCTTCAGAGGGTATCCTACAATGACATGAAGCAAATCAAGAAATGATGTATGACAAAATCGAAGCGAATATGAAAGGGATCAAACAAGCTATCTATTTGAGCCGCGCAGTATCTACTGCGCCGTCATCATCAGAAGGTGCAGAATTGGGGGATGAGACCACCCAATTGTGTAGAATAGAAGATGCAATAGAGGCTCAACTTCGTCGGGTACAAGAAGAAAATGAACAAGACACAGAGGCCTTGAAGCAAGCAAAGGAGGAAACCTTAGAGCAACTTCGGGTTGCACAACAAGAGAAAGATGACCTCCAGGTGAAGTTCAAAGTGGACAGAGAACAAATCCAGAAATAGAAAGATCAGTTGCTCGCAGAGTAGATTGGAGTTAAAGAGGCAGTGACTAGAGCACTCTGCTTTGTGCTGGGATTAGCCTAGATGGAAGAAGAAACAGATGAGAGCCAAGTGGGGAATCTTGTTGAAGCCATTTAGTAGCTTCAAGCAAGAGTAGTAGAGTTAGAACTGCAAGAAGTGTCGAGCACTCCGCAGGAAGTGCGGGATCAGAGAGAAGAAATTGCCAGGAGCATAGTCGAAAGAATCAAGGTGTTGGCTTCAGAATGAAAGCAATTAAGTAACCGAAGAACACAGACCTATGAGCGCCTTGCAGAAGACCCAGAGCTGAGGAGATTGGAGGCACATCTCCAGGAAGTGAAGCAACAGGCATAGACAGTGCAAGCACAACTGAAGCAGCTTACAACCATTGATAATATGAAGAGATCGTGGGAGCAACACGCAGTTCAACATTAGGTTACCTCTATCCAGAGTCGAGTTATGGAGGTGACCCAGAGACTCCAGTCGGTGCAAGATGAAAACTGCACACTTTTTGAAGAAATTGAAGGACAAAGATCATAGTTGGAACAGGTGGTCACAACAATAGAGCAACACCTGGAGGGGTTTTTCACTGATAAAGTCATCTAGGAGTTCATCGAGAAGGAGTCCCTGACAAAGCAGCAAGTCGAGGAAGCTCGAGCTAATCTCGAAGCTTTTGAAGTAGTATTTCCTGGATCAAAGTGACTTGGGATGAGTCACAGGTGAGTACTAGGGGCATGTTGACCCTCAACCAAGTTTTGGGAGAACCTTGGTCGTGTTTGACAATTTTTGGGACTTCGACAGGCTAGTCGAAGACAGAGCACCCAGGTGAAGCGTAGATCATGGGATCTCTCCCATTTTGTGGGATTTTGGGGTTTTAGGGTTTATGTAATGGGTATGGGATGTCAGTCCATGGGTCTTACCCATGTTTAGGCCCTTTTTGTAATGTATAAATAAGTAGCTAGGCGATGTAAGGAGAGGCAGATGTCTTAGTGCTAATGTTATCTATGTGCAATAAGATGTGTTAAGGCTTGTAGAGCTAAGTGCAAGTGTTTTGTAAGTGCTTGGTGTAGATAGACTATGTAATGCTTTGTGCTTTGATCTAACTCAGGGAAGGAAGATTTGGCAAGGTGTGTGCAGATCTCTTGTCCTGTGCGGAGTTGGATTTGTGGCTTGGTGAATGTAAGAAGATTGGAAGAGACTAATAATAAGAGAAGAAGATTGGTGGATGTAGCCCCACACTGGGGTGAACCACGTATATCCTGTGTTGATGTGATTTGTTATTCATGATGTCTCTGTTTGTATTTGCCTCATCTTGATGCATGATAGGTAGATCGATTGATGCTTAGTGCTTTATATATGAATGAGTGTTAGATCTATTTGGATGCTATGTGATAATTGTTTACATGTGCTTAGATCTTAATTAATATTGCGTTGTTTTGTAATAAGGGTTTAACCTTCGATGCAAATAAGGGTTAAACACTAATGAATGTTAATTGCTAAGTTCTTTGTTAAGTATTGTGTTCATAGATCTGTGTCCCAGCTAGGTTGTAGAAACTTGAGTCCTGCAACCCCCTACCTCTACCTCGGGTGAGACTTCATCTACTTCACAAGTGTTTCCGAAAGGGCTGGTAGTTGGGGTTTTGTTGGTGCGTTTTTGAAGTGTCGAACCCTGGGTCTGCCCCTGTGCCAACAAAAATTAGGCTTTCAATGAATTAAATAATGAATGAATACTAAATTATCTCAATAAAACTCAAGAGAAGACCTTAGTATGCTTTTTCCTTCTATTCTCCTTTTGTTCCTCCTCTTTTTGCCTTTAAACAATCATAATTATTTGAAGTAGTTAAACTGCCTCTTTAGTTAAGTTAACTAAAACTCAACCAAATTTTTAGTTAAAGGGGGGAATTAATAAAATAATAATAAGGGTCTATAATAAATAATAACTAGTATGTGGGACCCCTTGTGACTCCCTTTAGTTTCTTTAACAAGCATAAAGACAACTAGTTAATCAATCAAACACATCCCTTATTGTGGCTCCCATTATCACTCTCATAATTTGAAAATTATTATCAATTATATTTGAAACCATATCCAAAAATATAATATCCAACATATCCAAAAAATAGTGTGATGTCCAAAAACTTCATAAGTCAACTATTCTCAACAATCAAAAAACACTCAAAAACCATATTTTCCACTCTGGGAGGCAATTTTCCCCTTGTTGATGTTGTCTGCCTTTGATTTCTATGAATTTTCCTTAGGTTGTGTGGAGCCTTTAGGCCTAATCTCACTGATAACATGAGAGAAATCATCTCTCAAATGCATGTGGGATGAAACAGATTAGGCAGAAGCATTTGAGGGAGTGGAGGGGGAAACATTGACTTTTTCTTTATTAGGTGCATGGTGGGATTCATTTTTTAACCTATTGCTTGTGTGGGAAGACTGTATTGGTGAGTGTGCATGGGCATCTTGGAAAATTTGGTTAACCAATTTAGAAGGAGCAGGGACTTCATGTTGTAATGAGACATGAGGGGGAATTGGGATACCAGGGACATGCGGTGCTTGGAAAGGGGGCCTTTCTAGCCTAGGTTGGACCACTCCTTGTCCAATCCAATTAAAACATCCATCTTGGAATAGCTGGCTCAACTCTTGTGAGTTTGAATCAAAATGTATAGAAAACCTTGGCCTTCTAGGGCCCCTGTTCCAATTTCCTCTTCCCCTATTACCCTAGCCATGGCTACCTTTGCTGAAGAAGCTCATTCCTGTATGCATTAATTATTATCAACTAGTTTCTTCAACAAATCATACATGACATCTCTTTAAATATGAAACAAAGTTTGGCTCAGCAACACATCAGACTCATGCAATCCAATCCATAAATCATTTAATACTTATCAATGAGCAGGGGGTGAATAAGGTTTCTGGGATATATGAGGGATTGTATTGAGAGAAAAGGTGGTAAAATGAAGGGGGGTAGATCATTATTACTGCTCAACAAATCATCAAACAATCAACTCTATTGTAATAACAAAACATATCAACTGTAACTCATCCCTGTGTCATCCTTCAACTGCTATAATACTGAGTTTTCATTTAAATATAATTTAATTTTAGGAACAGGGAGTGAATAGTGAATCTGGGAAAGTGAGAGGACTTGTAATGTGCAAAAAAGTGAGAGAATGACATGGAAATAACAAATATTGTTCATAAAACAAATCAAGTAATCAATAAACATAACTCTGTACTCGATACCAAAAATACCAACACCAATTCAATAATTATTGTGTATCAAAATTGTTCATTGTTCAACATTCAGATTCTTCAAACCCTCTCAATTAGAATAGTCCACAATCATACTCATAATCGAAACAACTTTCAATAGTCCTGTTAAGAAAATGCGTGATCTCTACTTTCTTTCCTTTCCTTTTAAGAATTAAAAGAAACACACAAGAACATTGCTCCACTTCTATACCATAATCATCGCTATAAAAATATCATACACCGTCCATATTTCACAATCGGTGAATTAAAACAAATGCATAGGTCCCTTTCCAAATTGAACAGACTTCTAAAACATGCCCGATTTCATACATTTTTCAACATATCAACCAATAAGTTCTTGTAACAGAACCAAAATCAACATAACCCGAGCTTCGTCATTGTCAATGCAGCCATTCATAATATGCATGATGATTCCCTAATAGATACACAATGAATCATAAAAAAATAAACACAGTTATCAATTCCATAATTTTCTATGATCTCGATCGGGCCTAGTGAAACACACAATAGTCTCCAATTTGCAATTAACACCCTGTTGTAGAACACGGTGATTCAAAGTATAATGAAAAAGAGGTAACCCTTTGACTATATGTTATTACTCATTCTTGATTACAACTTTTCAACCTATTCCATCATAGGAATATGAGATAGGGACTCGAAAAAGCATTCCATAACCATTCTACTTGATAACCAATCTTTGACAACCAAAAAGATGCCCGACAGGTTGGGGATTTTAAAATCAGGCTCTGTCACAACAAATACGAAGAAGCAATCAAGAGTGTTCTCAGCTATAAATTGCATAGATAACTGGAGGTCCTCAGAGGCATATCAACCATAAGAAAAGACCCTTCTATACAAGCATAGTACAAAACCACAGGGTTCCTTATAATTCTTGGTCTGGGCAATGACGCAAAATTTATCCACAGAGGAAACAATGAAGGTTAGGGTATAAAATGATTCACATAGCACGTTTTTAATTTGCAAAGGAGGAGAGAATGTCCACTGGACAGTCACAGTTACCCATAACACACAAAGGTATAACCTTTTTCTATTTCTTAAGAGCCAAATAATTTGATAACAATGCCAGTGAGGATGCATAACCCGAGGCATAACTTATATCACCCAAAAACCATATAGCATATATATTGACATAATGAACACCCTAAGACCGACTTCTAAGATACTTTGATTCCAAGACCATGTTAATAAGCCCACGACCATGACTCTGGAAAAATACACAACAACCAAAATGGAAGTTCGAATACGACTGGACCTAGTTACCGTCATAACTGTAAGGAAGAAGCCAACAAGAATACACAGAGCGAAACCCTCCACCATTAAAACACAACAAAAAAATAACCATATTCATTAAAAAATCCACAGAGAACCACCATGATTTTAACCAATAGAGCAACCAATGAATGCACAACTCAACCAAAAACTAATTCTTTTACTTGCAAAGCAAACAATTACATAGTCATTCCAGAGAGAAAAACCACGCATTTGCACAGTTGAAATTCTCAGGAAAACACAAACCCAAGCATTAATGAGCCATTTTGCATTCATACATAGAGAATAATTCATGGATTTGGTGAAAAAGAACCATACCTGTAACCAAGAGTTTAAAAGGGTGCGTTGGCCGAGCATTCTCTTCCCAAGCTTGAATTGTGGAGCTTAACCACCGGTAGATCAAAATGAAACAAGAACCATACTATGGTGACAACCTGATGGGGGGAGTATGGAGTGATGTGCATTTAATGTGCATTGCTTCCATCTCCTCTTCTATTCAATTCCGAAGTATAATACAACCAACACTCACCATATCATTTAAACCATGTAATCAATTTCCAAAGCTTGCCAAGTTTTCATGCCATACCATATGCCTTTCAATATTATATGCACCCCAAAATAACTCAAATGAAAATCACATAGCCACTAACCCACCATTTAATAGTTAGGACTAACAGTAACAAGTTTTACATTTCCATTTGCACATAACTTCTAGCATAGCATAAACATAGGTCCTTTCTTTTAGGATTTTTTCCATAAGTGTCTTCTCTTTGTTTTGGTTATGTCATTACTAACATATTTCTTGTGTATGTGTAGCTAGGTAATAAATCATGGTGACATGATTAAACATAGAAACTGTAAATATATTCCAATCATAACATAAAAATAAAGCTTTAAATAGCAGAACATCCCATAAAATGCATCATCCACTTGTTACTATATCCAAAATGAAACCATGACTGCACTGTCAACCATATAGGACCCTATAAGCAACATCGAAAAAGAAACAAAAATTGTGTGATATGACTATCTCCGAGCCTCCATTCTACAAGGGGGTCCCACCTACTAGTATTATATTATTAGCATAGTTTATATAATAGGTCTTTAGCAATACGTTGTGGGTGAAATTCCTCGTTGCGATTTTAATCGTCAACAAACTGGTGAATCCACAGGGAAAACTGTTTCCAATAGATTAAGAACTCAGAATGTATGGTTTCGCAGACCAAATAACATCAGATCAAGAAGATATAAATCAGAATGATTATGCAATAGGGGGAAGTGAGCGGATTTAATGGAAAAATGACCAGGAATTTTGGAATAACTCATGGAAAGTGTTAAGTATGAGAGGGTTTATCCCCGTATGCATAATCATTCAACCAAAATTTTATCTTGACTTCAAGGAGAAAAAATTTCTGACTTTCTCTTTTGAATCTCAAAATGGATGAAGAAATGGAAAGCAAAAGTGGGAAGTAACCAACTATCTCATGAGACAATAGTGAAAGCATATAACAAATTCAATGATGCCTTCACGGGGAACATCATAACAATCATGTAAGCTTGATTGTTATTGACTAAAAATACCTTACACGAGTGTCGTTGTGGCAGAGCTGATCCAACATTTTACTATTGACCAAAAATTGAAATAAAAAAGAACAAAAGCAAGAAATGTCATAACAGAAATGAAACTGCAAAATTTAAAACAACAGAAATGGAATGACATAAATTCAAATAAAAGAAATCAAAACTACTAAGATGAAAGAAGAATATAAAAATACTGTAAAAGAAGAATTGAAATAGCAGAAATGAAAACTATTAAAATGAAAGAAGAATTGAACTACTAAAATACAGAGCAATCCAAACAACATTAAACTAATCAAGTTGGTTCCACGTAGTATTTTAAGTGAGAACCATTAACGTTTTAGGAAAACAATTGCTCTTGTAAATATTTTAGAATGTAAGAGTTTGTACCCAGGATAAAAGCAACCTTGAAAGGACCCAACCATAATTTTTTAAACTTTGAGACATCTAATCATCTTTTAGAATACACGATTAGATCATCAAGATAGATATGAATAATCTTGTCGATCAA